>WTSP01004850.1:0-32317 GCA_025331215.1 Actenoides lindsayi | reverse complement strand
GCTCTTCACCTCTAAAGCCAGATTAACTTCTAGTTCAGCTTTCGACCTTCTAATTATTTCTCTGCATGACCTGACAACATTCTTACACTCATTCTGAGTCATCTGCCCCTTCTTCCAGAGGCCATAAACACTCTTTTTTTCCCTGATTTTAAGCCAAACCTTCCTAGTCAGCCATGCCGGTCTTCTTCGCCACTGACTTGTCTTACAGCACGTAGGGATGGCCTGCTCCTGTGCTTTTAATGTAAGATTGTTTGATTCTGCTACTAGCTGATGTCACTGATGGATCTCCCATTTGAGTCACTGGGATCTAAACTGTACTCAGGGATTCTGAACATTTGGCAGTTTGGATGAGTTGATACCTTTGGGCTCATCCTCAACAGCATCTGCATGGAGGGGGATGTGAAGGAAACAAAAGTGGCTACAGGCCATCTCTTACTTCTTCCACTTCTTGTACTGGCTGGAGATCAAACCAGGAATTGTTCAGCTTCATACTTCTAAAAGTAATATTTTCTTGGATGTAGATAGGGAATTACTTCCTTCCAGGATTAAAAACTGGAAGACTTACCTTTTTTTTTTTTCCTGAAGAGAAGGTCTAAGAAATTATTCCCAGAATGATTTGGTGTCTTCTGATGGCTACAGAAAGGCGGCTGTTCTGTAGAAATAGCTTATGTAGATGTGTTAAATTTGGACGGTAAGGTGAAAGGAAAGACACATTTTAAAACTGTCCAGGAACGGAAAAATGACAACAGTAGAAACTTGAGTCAGAAAAGAGGGCAGAAAATTACAGTAGTGAGGAGGAAATCTTTTTTAAATTCAACGTAATTAGCTTTTATGGTCTTCTTGCTACAATTCTGTAATGGAAAAGGCTCTGGAAGACAGTGTGAATGTTACTTTTGTCCATGTAAAGTCTCTGTGTAACTCAGCATTTATGTGAAGACTAGTCAAACACATGCAGTAAAATTCTTAATACTTCAAACTTTTAAAGATTTAATTACAAGAATACTGAAGAGTAAAGCACAGGTTTTAGGCCTTAACTAATTGCCTAGACAAAAAAAGAGCTTTTCTTCTGTTTTGATGGTGTGCTTGAACTCTACCCTGCGGTTTCTGAGTAGGAAAATCAGTGTTTTTCACAGTGCTACTGCAAGAGTCCTGTCACAAGAGGGATGTGGGAATTGTATAGTTGGCCTGCTTTCTCACGAGAGCAGATAGATGAGACTTAACTCTGTGCAGTGCTGCATACCAGTAGGGAAGAAAAAATCTTATGATAGGAGTAGTAAATATACGGAGTCAAATTTTTAGAGGAAAAGTGTCTAATATCTGCATGATGGGAGTTTTTTCACCTGAAATGTATAAACAGTTCCTACATGCTGGGGTTGTGCTATGTGCTATACTATGAGAAGGAGTTTCATGCAAAGCAGTGTCAAACACAGACACTGTTAAAAAGGTAAATGCACACCCCAAAATAGGGGGGAGTTAGTATCCTCCACACGAAATGTTTCTCCTTATAGGAATTCCAGGAATGACAGTAAGCACAAGAGCTCAGTATCTGTCCTGAGAATTACACAGAAAATGATTTTTCACTGGCAATATTAACATTAAGATTAACTTGAACTATACACACTGCTTTGCAAAAGAAGAATGCAAAGGAGCTGGACTATAAGGGATGTCTTTTTCTCCTGCTTTATTTCCTTAATCCATTTATAGAGTGTCTACCAGCAGATGAGGTAGCACCTCACAGTAAACCTTTTTTCTGGCCAGATTCTCTGCTGCATCTCTCTATATGCACAACTCTGAAAGCTTTATGTCACATTTGTGCTCACTGGTTTGGGGTTCGCCTGAAAGGCAGGGTTACAGAGCCTTGATTTCTAGCATACAGCTGTGTCCTGACTGCAGTGTGCCCAGAGCCCTAACCCTCTCCTCCCTTCATGCTATACACCAGCCTGTAATAGGTCCCTGAACTCTTCTCTGAAAGTATCTTCTTTTGTTCCTTAGGTCAGTGCTCAAGCTAAGGATTTGTTTTAATACTCTTAATGGCAACCTAACCAAAAGCCCATGATAAAGGACACAGAAGGAACTTGAGTGCAAATACCAGTTGTTCCTAAGCAGATGGTCCAGTATCTCCTAGGCTCACTCTCAAATAATGAACTGGTTTCCACATAACACAAAGGCTGGGGAAAGGAAAGGAACCATGAAATGCAAAAACTTGAAGGATCCTCAAAATGATTGTGAGGAGGCCAGCTCAGAGGGACTCAGCATACAGATCACATAAAAATTATTAATTCTTAGATAAAAATCTTACTTCTCAGTAGTTTTGGGTCAAATAAAATGCAGGAGTGTTGTGATTATCCCCACTACTATTTTCAGCTCAAACAGTTCACATTTATGGATGCACTCTGAAGGTGGCTAGATAACATTAACTGTTTTAAAATGTCAGTGTATGATAGCCATATATAATGCTTGATAGTGTTGGTTTTTTCAGTGATCTATTTATTGATTAGTTTTTTCATGGATTTCCACCCCCACCTTGCCTTTTTATCTGTTAAGTGGCAGCACCCCTAAGATTGTTTGGATGGATGTGTTCTGCATTTCAGTTGGACTTGATACTGGACTACAAATCAGGGCTTAGTCCACACTTCTGCTCTTTAGACCTAGAATTGATGTTTGTATATTCAAATTTTTCACTTGAGAAAGGGTCTGATTTACTTGTGTGTTTGTGGTTAACACTTGCCTGTATTCCCCAAAGAGAAATGTATATAGCTCTGGAGAAAGACAGACAGAAAGACAGAAAGAAGTGATTTTCTTTAACATAAATTGAGTTCAAGGTGTGCGACAGATTCCCAATTTTGAACTTATAATGACAGGCAAACCTATTTTGCAGATTTCTTCTGCAAACTGAAAGCCACTCCAGATTTTAAAAGGCTCTACATGTCTCTGATGGAGACGTAGGTAGAAGAATAGAGACATGGCAGATTTTCCGGGATAAATTCTAGGATACAAACCAAGTTTGGAAAAAAGAAATATTTTACTTAAGTTAAATCCCAGGAATGAGGTCCATTTCTGAATGCTGTGGTAAGAACACAGGGAGGACTGTATCATGGGGTGATATTGGGCTGAAGTTTGATAGAGGCTCATAATTTGACCCTTTCCAAACATTTTTGTGTTTTCTGGAATTTTACTTCAGTCAAAAATCTTTTTACTTCAGTCCCATCTCAACCATACTGCTTCTGGCTTATTTTTGGCTCTGATAGGTCTGTAGGATTCTGGTGCCAGTGAGGGTATAAACCAGCTCAACATCCTCACAACACCTCCTCAGCCCATCTGTATAGTAAGTATATATGCCTGAATGGCCATGGAAAAGTACACTGTAAAGGAAAAATATGTCTGAGAATGATGCACTTCAGCCAGAAAGCTGGGGTAAAATGGAAAAAAGACCCTTAAAACAAGACCTCATCCTACTTCCAAAAGGATTTTTTGAAGTGGCATAAAGCTTCTTCTGGAAACTTGAAAAACAGCCTGGTTTTTTGGACCCTTGTGCACCCTACAGATCTGTACTTTGTTTTATGCAGTTTTATTCAATAAAACACAATCTCACGAGTTTAAAAGCACTAAACAGCTGCTAAATTGTCCAGAATAAAATCTGTGATTGTGCAGAAGAGCGTTCTCTCCACTGTCTTTCTAGACAAAATGGTGGGGGGAGCTTTTCCCTTCAGTGAAATAGCAGGTTCCAAAAAATGTGTCTGGTTCCTATTACAGAAAAGGAAAAACTCGGTGTGCGTTGGAAATGCTAAGCCAGTGACTGAAATGTTAAAGTTGTTCCTAAAGGCTATTCCACATCATGAAGACATCATCTGTAAAGTAATACTGCACAATGATCTGTGAAGAGAGGAGACTGAATTAGCATTCAATATGGCTGGAACTTCCAAATGTCCCACATTCAGGGCAGCTTCTGTAGCAGAACCTGTTTCGGTAGTCTTCAGTGAGCGCTGAGCAATATATTTACTGAAAAAAGTGTTCAGGTGAAAGACAGTTTAACTGCTCAGACTTGCCTCATGCCTTGCACCTTTGTGCACCTCTGCAGCTAATCGCCGTGCCACGTATGTCACACCTACCCACTGATTTGCCTAGGCCTTTGGAGCTCTGAAAGAGCACTTCTGCTGCAGCAGCACAAGCAATGCAATGTCTGGCTTGCCAACTTGTAAAATGTCTTTTTAAAGGCAAAGGTTTGAGGAAAATACAACAGTAGAAGTCCTCCTACTGGGATGGTACTGTGCCAGTAGAAAAATAATCTAAAAGTAAATGTCCAAAGTAATTCACTGATAAAAATTTAGAATGACAAGTTATCTGCAGATGCTGAGTTTCTCAGTCTTCAAGTGTTACAGTAGGAGTGATGATGGATGGGCCTTTGGCTTTCTCAAGATAAATGAGATTGCCTAATAACTGAGCCCCTTGTTTAGTTATTGATAGCTCTTTCTGTTCCTTTTCCTTCACACTGCATTGCTACAAGTTGTACATGTGACATCTGCAACTTGGGAGTTATCAGGGTTTTTTTTTTGGCGGAAGTTGGCCACATGTGTATTCCAATCTAATTGATAAATATATCCTTTTTTTTTTTTCCTAAAAAGAAATACTTTGCCTTCTTTTTTTTTTTCTTTTTTTTTTTTTCTTTTTTTTTTAAATTGGAAATTGGATATTCATTCCTTCATATATTCTGGGATGTATGTTGAATGAAAAGATGCTGTGAAGATCTTTCTCAGTCGGTCCTGGTTGGGGTTACTGATCTCACCTCTTTCCATAGCAAGACACATAAGCATATTGCTTTTGCAGGACTGGTAGCAGTTTTTAAAGCTGCTCAGTGAGCTTGCCTTTAATCTTAAAACTGAGAAGTTTTGTTGTGAGTGGGAAAAGTACTTGTTTTGCTGCAATGTTGTTACTTTGGTTTACACTATCTGTGAAATGACAAAGGAACTTACAATTCCTTGATGTCACAGTAGCAGTTAGCAATATAAAACCTATGGTTTATCTCTCATAGTAAATGTTTTAATTATTTGCATTTTAAAGGTGTTCCCCAACCAAATGTAACATGGTTTAAGAAGAAAGACATTCTAAAAATCAATACCTTCTTGGTTTTTAATGGCTCTTTATTTCTGAGGAATGTTTCCTATGAAGATGCAGGAACATACACTTGCAGAGCAACTAATGCTCTTGGAAAAGCTGAAGCTGCATCTGTTCTCCACTTAACTGGTAAGTGCTAAATGAGAATTCCTTACTGATCACAACAGCGAGCCACTTCTAGTATGAACTTTAGCCAATAAAATATTCAGGGAGATATGTAACACTTTATTATCAACTTGGAATGTTTTATTGCATCTGACTCTCTGGGATCTGTTCTCTATTTTGTGTTTCCTGTATTAGTGGATCTAGGTACAGATGGTTTGGCTTGTGACTTCTTCAAAAGTCGTTCCATCTTCTTGCGTCCAGGCAACAAATATCAGCCCTTAAACAAGCATACGTATTAGAAAACTAAATTCACTGTCATTTTACATTGTTCCAGTGCTTTTATCTAGATAAATGGGGCAGGCTTAAGTTATTCAGAAAATCTTCAAGGAAATGCAGTGAAATAAAAGGCTGGTTGGTTTTTTTTTGTTGCTTGCTTGTTATTTTAATTACAGAGGCCTATAAAATGTAGGGACATGGAAAACAAAAAATTCTGCATATGAACTGCTAAGTCTCAAAATAGAAAATGTAAAGAAAGATTCCATTTAAATGACTCTATTGTAAGTAGATTAATAATGTAATACTGTGTAATACAATCATGCCTTGCAGTAGTTCCAATAAATGGATCATTCAGCTCTAGAGATAAACTTTCTCCCTGTTTGCTCTGTGAAGTACAACACAGTTAAACATGGCCAATCCTGCTACAGTGCTTGCTTTCTTAGGCCCACCTGTGTAGGGCAAGTTAGAGATGTTTGGTCTGTTGGCCAAGGAAGATGTACCAAAGACATAACAGGAGCCTGTGTGAGGATGAGCGTAGACTGAAGCTCCCTTCTTGGTTGCAATTTCCCTGGAGTACATCAAAATCTCAGATCTTCTAGAAAGGAATATTATTATAATGATGTAACTGGCAAGACTGCTCACAAGAGGCTGAACTTCCATTTCTATTCCTGGTCATGTGACATTAGTTTAAATAAATCTTGAGTGATAGGAGAGGGCCAAATTCTTCAGGGTTTTTTTTTTGGCTGTGCAAAACTGCAATGACATGGGAGGACTTCTGGTCGCAGGACTTGCAGATTGCACTGATTCAGTGTTGCAATATCATGTCAGAATTTTGGACTTTGCTACAACGGTTACTGCCTGACCTGGAGCAGTCAAGCACTAGCGCAAAATCTCTACAGCCTTTGTAATAAGAGTCCCTAAAAACTGACAAGGCAACAGCCTTTTGCCTGTATGGGACCAGCCTCACAGTGCTCCTGTGGAGATGTTTTTGTCCCAGTGTTTACACAGACAAGCAGAAGTCATGGGAGACATTGCGTGCTGAGCAAAAATGGTGAACCAATGTAAAATGACCCAGAGAAGTTAGAATGTAGCAAAAGATTTACACTAACAAAAGATTTAAACTCTTCTGGAAGGAGAATCATGGGTATTATGCCATGCATTACAACAGAAATGTTGCCTAAGTGGCAAGAACTGTGAGTTACTGACAGATTGCCCACACTTTTGGCAGTTATTCTGTCTAGTATATGATAAAAAGGAGGAGTTGCTATAGTGATAGGCATATGATCCTGCATACATTATGCTATCTCTATACATAATGAGATTTAAAAAGAATTTGTTCTTTTTTCTGTTGTAGAAATAATTCCATCTAATGAACAGAGGAATCGGCCCGAGAGAATTATTTGTCTTAAAATTTCTGTATGTGAATGACTGATAATGAATTAATAAATAACAGTGCTAGGAGAAACAGGAAATACATCATACATTCTGTAAATCTTATTTTTACACTAAGTGTTACAGGCTTATTTTCCTAATAGGTAAAACTCAATAGATTTTATTAATTTAGAAAATTGCATAATCATTGTAAATTTTTCTGCATTTCCCTGTTTGTGTATCTGAAGTATATTTGCTGGATGGACAATTTAACTGCATAAGCAAAGTTGATCCTAAGGAATTCCAAAGTGCTGTTGTCCTTCTGCTTCATAACTAGCATGTTGGATATTTTGGTACAATTTTTTTTAGCATTGTGATTTAATTTTTGCTGAGATCTTCTGTGTTGTGTTACAGAACAAAAATTTACAGAGAATAACAGTCTGTCATCAAAGGGAGGCAGAAGAAAACGTGTCCTAATGGCATCTGGAATTGGTACAAATGTCAGTGTGGTACCTGGAGAACCACTAAGAATAGGTATGTTAATTTTCTTATTTGTAATTGAGATTGTATTATTTATTTCCTTCATTAAAATGGAGAGGGCCCCATGCAGAAAGGGAGTGTAGTTCCTAACAGTCCAGGTGACCTTCTGGATTTCCTAACCATATCTCAGCTTTCTGTTATCAAGAAGGAAGCCTTAAAGTAATACACACAATTATTTTTTTGATTCAGCTTTTAAAAAAATATTTTAAATGGCAACCCTTTAGGCATTGTCAAAATGACTCACCATGAGACTGAAGCTGTGTAATTTCTCTCTGAGCTTCACTTGAAAAAAATGGGAGTGGATTCAGCTGGGGTTTAGAACTGCTTTGATATTTTTCTGCCCAAATGAATACCTCCTGTATTCATTCCTCCTTGTGCTTGTGGAGTGAAAACGCAGCAATTTCATGTAATGAGTTTATGACTCCTTCCCAAAACAGGCAGAAACTCCTTCATTACAAACCTATTTGCATTTTGTGGAGTCTAGGATGAAATCGTTGTTCCATTTAAATAATTGTTACCCCCATCCCCTTCGTTCATATAGAAGTTAAGTTTGTAAGAACTTCCTGGAAGGGAAAATATAAAGAACTATGGTAATTATACATCAGCTTACACAATTGGTATTCTCAAGGGGCAGTTAGGATTTGGGCCACATCTTGCACCTCAGTGAATTTAAGCATACTCTTTTAGTTAGACCGATGAAGTCTTTTGCGTACAATCACACAATCAGATATACTTATTCACGAAAATTTCCATGCATTTAGAAAACCCTGCTAAAATTCTGTTAATTTTTAGGTTGCCCAGTGCTGCCCAGCTACAGAAATACAGTTCACTGGCTTTTTGGAGCTAGTCCAATTGAGGAAGTTAAGACCTTGGAATATCGAACCCTGGTTGGGGGTCGTATCCTAGAGGTGAACACCAACTCTGGTCAATTTGCTGGACAATTCCGATGTTGGACTTCAGCTAGTGCAAAACCAATGTCAGTTTGGGTAAATGTCAAGAAGGAAGGTTTGTTGAAAATTATATGACAAATTCTTACGTTTTAAAATATTTTCTTTCACTCTGTAAAGACTTTCCTGAAACCTAACCTGCTTTTATACATAGAAAGTAATTCATAAATACATGTTCGACTTCACATATGTGAATAGTCCCATTTAAGTCAATAAACAATGTTCATACTCATAGTTGGATGTGGGAATTAATGTGTATCTAAATATCATGCAGAGGTTCTCATTTCTTTCTTGTCTAGCTGAGAAGCTGAGAGAATGTTGCCCGATTCAGTGTCTTGCTGCTTAAGCAGTTTTAAACCAGGCAGGTTTTCTCAGCTTCCCCTTCAACAGATCATACAAACTGCTGCCATGATAGCCCACAAAGCTGACAAAACTGAATTTGAGGTAATCTTTGGAAATATCTTAATTTTAATCAAAATCATTTCAATGTAATTTTCATATGCTGGTGTCATTACAATGATGTGGAGGCCATCTTACTGTAGTCACTCTTAGTACATTGAAATGTTTAAAGTACACTGCACACTCATCGATTTCAACATTTTCAAGAATGTTTTGTAATGTTCTCCAACGTAATGCACTTGCACAAAATTACACTTATACTAGTAGGTCATCAAATGTGCAACTGAGGACTATGGATGAATTTGATGAGGATCTTACATTTGCACCAGCAGTACAATAGGTTGTATCTGCAAACATTTTATAAAGTCTTAAATATTTGAAGTGCTTTAGAAAATAATTACAGTATTATTGGACTTTAAAAAAGAGAGTTAGGATATTTGTTACTATTAAGATTCTCGCAGCAAAGCACGAAACTCCATTTGACAGTTTAAAAAAAAAGTCCATACCCAGGGAATGCAAATCAGATTTTAAAACAAGTATCTGTTGAAATTAAAAGTTTTTGTACATGTTTTATTTATTAACCTATCAATATGATTTGGCTTACTGTTTATGTGTGAAGGACTCAAGCAGTAAGATCACATCTTGCAAATCCCTTACACTGTGTTTAAGTGTATTCACAGTGCCAGTGGATTATGGATCAGACTGGTTCTGGTGCGCGTGAAGTTGCAAAGTCAGTTGCATTTACAAAGTAATTTTACTGAAACCTATCTGATCAAAATCTTTATTTTTAAAATCAAGAGTAAATAGAAGTATTAATGAACTGAATCAGAAAGTATCCTAATAGAGTTTATTAGCAAATATATCCAGGCCTTGGCCCTAATATAGATCTCATTAAAGTCAGAATTTCTGAACAGGTCTGGCCCAGTATTGAAGTATCCACCTGTGGTGTGTATCCTTTTGGTTGCCCAATACCTTTTCCAATCAGACTGGTCAGTATTTTGGGGAGATTCCATTTTCCATTTGTAAGCTTTAACTCTGATGGTTGTGTAAATAGTTCATCACTGAAATACCCATGCATTTATAAGACTGCAAAACCTCCTTCAGTGGTTTTTGCACAGTAGGCATATTGAGGGCACTTCTGAGCAGTATCATCCTAGTTAAACAAACAATACAGTCTCTCCATCATAGTTGCAGTCAGTAAATTTAACTATTTCTACTTTGAAAAAGGGCCTTTTGTATTATTTTAAGAAACCCAGAAGTAGTAAGGAAACATTGAAAAACAATAAGTTAAAGAATTCATTATGTGCTGGAAGAGTGAGCCTGTGGACACAGCTGGTAGCTATCAATTATTCTTGGTTATTACAGAAAAATCTGACGACTCCTGTGATCACATAAAAATCTGTCAACATTGCATAGTACTTCATCTTTTACTAGGTGTCAAAAAAAAATAATTGTGGGGGAAGGGGTAAGTGTGGAACAGCGACTAAATATAAAGGTAGTAATTGTTAGAGGTGATCAGTTTTGCATTAAATGCTTTTCTATAGTTTAGTGCAGGATTCTCTTAAATCCTGAAATTATTTGAAATGTCTGGAGTAAGATGAGTTTTCTTCAGAATAAGCTTACTGTAGAACAGCAGGAAAGCTAGAGAGCCTGATTTACAGCTTCCTCTTTCTAATGCCTATAGTATAAAAATGTTATGAAAATTTTATAAGAAGTTCATCAGTTCCTACTGTGAGCCAGGTTCTGCCCTTCATGTGCACATATGCTGATCCCATTTGCCTTCTAGAGAACTTCACGTTCATATGTAAGGGCTGAACTTGAAAGGAAGCTAACTAGGACTAAATTCTACTTTGGCTTATGGTTCCTTTTCACGATGCTGAAATACTTGCTTTTTACAGAGGATGCGGTACCTCTCCAGCTTACAGAACATGCTGCCAAATCAACTAAAATGTGACACAGAATAGGTAGTGCCTCTCTCACACCACTTTCAATTGCATTTCTTAGATTATAAATGGGAATATGCTGAGTGGAGTACTTGCTCTGCTAGCTGTGGGAATTCAGGAACCCGCTCCAGAAGATTACAGTGCATGAATGCAGAGAAACAGAAAGTAAATGAATCCCTATGCAGAGAGCCACAAAACCCACTGGTTATTTACCAGCCATGCAACACAGATGACTGCCCTGCCAGGTAAACTCCTTTCTACTCTATTTCTATGTGTATTAAAATGCACAAACAACCTTTTGAAATTGTTTCTGTGTTAATATTCTTGAGTCTGAATCTCATCATGAAACCTAAAGCATGAGAGATGTGAAAATGAATCTCAAGCAAGTAGGCGAACACTTGATTCAGCTGAAAGAATGAGATCTATGCAAGTCTATGCAGCAACTTTTGCTGCTATCACATGAACACCTTAAAAGCGAAGTTGGAGTTCTCTCTGAGACATTGTGATGTGCTAGTTTTGTGGAATCGGTGCCAATGCACTGAGAGAAAGCTCATCATGTTTAGAGCAGCCAGGATACCCTTTGATCGCCTCCTCTCCTTCCAAGCCAGCAGACCTCTGAGTAGGCTGTTTACTCTGGAATGCCTCATTTGTCTGTAATGCCATTCACAACAGTGTCATGCTCTTCACCTATCCTTCCCTGATAATTTTGTCACTGGATCAACTGCGGTACCTTGTGATCTCAGGGCAGAAAATCTTTTTATCACAGGTAAGTATACCACAATATTAGATTCCAAAAGCCAAAACCTTTCCTCTAGACTTCATGGGGTTCCACTGAGCATTACACCTCAACAAGGTGTTGCTCTACATTTTTAGCAAGAAATCCCACAGGAGTCCTTGAAGCAGAGTGCTTTCCATTGCTTAAGAGAATTGGCCATCACTGTCAGCAATGTAGAAATTTGATGAAAAGTCATGCACACATTTTGGAGTTGTCCCTCACTGGAAAATGTTCAAAGAGAAGTGTTAAGACCTTAGCTGACATTGTAGGAGTGCATCTTGCCAGTGTATTCTAAACTCAGTTCTACATCCACAAAACAGAGCACAGATAAATATCAGAAGAAATTTGTTTATGCTTAATCATTAGCAGCCAAAAAATCAGATCATCTTAAATTATGAGTCTGCATTCCAGCCAGCCCATAACAAGCAAACTGTTTGCCAGTGGAAAAATAGAACTAATAGTTTGAAAGACACAGACCTGGTTGCAGGTTGCCCTCTTAAAATCAAGCCATGCAGAGCAGCTGACACAGAGTTAGGGGGATACTAGAGGGCCTGGTGCTCTCCTAAGCCAAGCCTTCCCAGTGGACTGCAGTGCGTGACTTTATCTGATTATCACTGGACCCAGACTATTTACCACAGAAACCACTTATTTCATATAGCTAAACAGACTGGGAGACATAAATTCTCTCTTATTAAAATGCTTAGATTTATTTTGCTTTTAATTTGGCTTTATGTATTTATCAGAGGTGATGTATTGTGTGTATACTAACATAATTACACATATAGGCTAATATACAAATTGATTTTCTTTTACGAAGTATTCCATGTTTCCTATACAGAAAGCTTCCCAGGTGACCTGTGTCTGGTTCCTAGCACCTCTAACCTCTCCCTTCCCTGTGATTACTGACCTGGGAGGGAAGTACAAAATGTTCAGACTTCCCTTTCCATTTCCCCTTTTACTGATTTCTGCACGATCTTCTCATCCCAAGGCAACTCTTTAGAAAGTATCCATAGAATTATAAAGGCTTTAGCTGTACTGTCAGTGTCATGGGCCCCTATTATTCCAAGTGTTTGCCTGTGTTTAATCACTTCTCTCTGACACAGAATAGTACAGTTAAGCAAACAAAAGGGTTTAAGCCTGTACTTAACTCTTGCTTTAAGTGTTTGCCAAGTTTGGGCCTGGCCGAGTTGCTGTGCATGGGCTGCACCAAATGTTTCCAAAAGCACTTGGGCTTTAAAAGGGAGAAAAACAGAGGGATCCAGAATGTGAAAGATTGCTATTCTTTGAATGGTTATAAATTGATTGACTGTTAAAAAAATTAAATAATTGCTAAAGAGAATAGAATATTTTTCCTGTTATCACAGTTGTGCTACACATAAAGTCCCATTCTGTATTTCTAGCCTGGATTTATGAAAAGATGAAGTCAAATAAAATGTATTACCACCTGCTGCTTTCTCAGTATTGTTCCTGGTTGCCAACAGACTAAATCTTTGCAACTTCTAATCCAGAAATAACGTATTCTGCCTGAGCCATTATCTAGCAAGGTCTTGATGTAGTAAAGGTGGATGAGTTATGACACCTGCCACCTTAACAGTAATTAAATCAGTACCATTTATTTTTTGTTACAGAAAAGTACACTGTCCTGTCTTTCCTGCAGAAATGTTAAATCCAGCAGGGTCTACAGGGTTTACGTAATATAACCTTTTGTGTAACAAGCAGTGTAGCTCCTGTTAGTGTATATTGAGCCACAGTTATTTTAGAAGTCATCAGTTAACTAAATTTAAAAGATCTTGTTAACAACAGAAAAAGCTGATTCTACCTTTTCTCACATCTAAAACTTGCAATGACAGACTCTTTTGATTTTTATTTGTAAGCAGAGCTCTGCAAACTGCCAGCAGGTTTGTGATGCTTTCATTGTTGCTATAAATTTGTCTCTGCATCCTGTAGGTGGGTAACTGGTCCGTGGTCTGAGTGCTCTGCATCTTGTGGCAATGGATTTCACTATAGACAAATAACTTGTCAACAAATAAAAGCCAATGGCATTGTGCTGAAACTGCTCCCAGGCGCTTGTACACACAGAGATCGTCCTGCGGGAAGGAAACCCTGCATGGGTCATTTGTGTACAGTGGGGACAGTACAGACAAAGGCACAGGTAAGTTACAGATTTTATCTGGAAACTCATAGTATAAAAGTGTGTCAGTGTCATCAAACCGCTGGCTAAACATCTATTCTCTTGCACAAAGGAAGAGCTATCGGGCACTGGTTGTATTTACCTTTCAGACCAGTGGATTACAAATCCTTGGGGTTTTTTTGTTGTGATGTCTGAGCTAGATTTATTTGTTGAAGATGTGATCTGAAACCGCAGTATTAATTCCACTGTATTCTATAAGTGAATCCATTACTACGTATTCCATTTTTTAAGCTACTATATTGCTTTATAGTGTTTTATAAGAAGAGTTTGCATAGCTGTACTCATGAAGAGACATGTGCTTCAAAAGCAGTTGCCACAATATTTAATAAACAGACCTCTGCTTTCTTATATTTTATGTTTCTTTGTAAACTTGTGTTCACATTGATATTTTTTTTTTAATTATTAACACAGTATTTACTATTCAATGAGCAAAGCAATGAATTAAGATAATTACTGTTGCTATGTTCCTGATACAGGTATTAGCAAGGCAAGTTTGTGATTGTCAGAGCTACAGAAAGAATATTGTAGCACTAAGCATGAAATGAGGAGAGCAACAACAGATATAGCTTTATGAGTAGGTAGGAAAGTCAGCATCTTGGCAAAATTATACACAGAGAATCCAAAATATCTAGGCCATGTCTGAGCAGAGGTGTGATGGGGTTCAAGGAGAAATACACATCAAGAATTATGATGGGGTTGTGCAACTGGGTAGCTGCTTAGAAGGGTAATTCTGTTATTAACATGGTTATTTCTTTTTTTTTTCCCCTCACCCTTTTCTCTCATTTTTTAGTGTTCTGGTCGCTGTGTAGTCCACCCTCTAGGTTTACAGAATCGTCACTTTATATGTCAACTTCATAATGGATCTTTGGTGCCAAACTCTTCTTGTGATGAAAGAAAGAGGTATGCCGTTTGAAGCAGTACAAGTCAGATTCTTTAGGTGATCAAATTAAAGATACAGGATGGTCAATGCAGTATAAATATGCAAATTCTTACATATCAAACAAGGAAAGGAGGTAGTGACAGTCATTCCTCTGTATAGACTGGATGAATTCAGGAAGCCAAGGAGCATGATGGATTTGATCAGTGTCCTCCACTGTGCTAATGGCAAAGTGAGAGAATCTTGAGTCCCAGAAAGAAAGTAGAAATTGGAGTGATCTGCCATAACTTTATTATAACTGCTAAAACTAGGTCTCTTCTAATACTACCTTTTTATTCTGGTCTACTGCTGCCCAGATTTTATAAAATAAGAGTTTTTCTTATTTTGGGGACCATGTAAATTGGTTTATGGGTTTATGATTAGTGAAGTAAGGTCTACTAATCTGCACAAATAGAGAAGGTGTGACGTTTCAATTCAAGGTACACATTCTTTGTCAGGACTCTGTTTATTTTACTGTCTTTAAACAACTTTTCAGTACAAAAGTACAGGCTTTACACCTCTGCAGAATCTTAATCAGCAGATTCACCTGGGGCTGTGCTATCGCACATGGATGGATGTCAGTCTCTATAAACCACCCTACTCTCAAAAAGATTGAACTAAAGACAAGTTAAAACTGAATGTGAGGGTCTGGGGACACAAAACATTGTTCGAGAAGAAATGTGTAGGTAGGGCAATGAAGAGCAGGGAATAAATGGGTAACAATTACACACATGGGAATTGTTAGTTGTTTCTAGATTGCTGAACCCAACTCTTCATATTCTTGCCATAAAAGTGCTTCTGAACTGTGAGCATTTTAAAGCATTTTTGCTGCAGACACAGTGAAATTTTGGCTCTGCTGAAGTACATGTTGAAACTTCTATTTACTACTAAGAGCCAGGATTTCATTTTGTCAACTTCACGTTCGAGGAGGTTTAGTGTCAGCATAGAAATATTACTTGTGTTATGCACGAAACAACTTGCAGCATCCAGTATGCAGCATTCCAGTCAGTTAAGTTTTCCTAAAGGTAACACATTTTCTTCTGTTCCAGAATTAAGGAACTGGTTTAAAGAAACAGCCTTGTCTTTTGTTTCCTCATGGGTGAGGCATGAAGAATGAGCACAAAATTAAATATGGGAAATTCAATCTAAATATAGCAAAAAAATTGGGTTTTTTGTTTGTTTGTTTTTGTGGTTTTTTTTCTCTGAGCATTCTCGAACACTAGAACCATTTACTCAGAAAGGTTGTGGAGTCTCCATCCTTGGAGATACTCAAAATGGAGACAGTCCAGTTGACTAAGCTATGAGCAAGGAGTGTGAACTAATCAGTCGCCAGAAGTCCCTTCCAACATCAGTTCTGTCATTCTGTGTTTAAGGGTTAGCACAAAAGTAAACATTCAACTGCCATTTATGTTCCTTCACAGGTCCCCTGTCAGAAGAAACTGTTCTTCAGAGGCATGTGATGTCTATTGGCGAACAGGCCCTTGGAGGCCTTGCAGAGTGGACTGTGGGAGTGGATTTCAGTCAAGACGAGTGTATTGTGTACACAGGAAGAATAACAAACCTGTGGCTGATCAGTATTGCGGGTGGAGGAAAAGACCAGTGACCTGGCAACACTGCAATATCACATCCTGTGGCAGTATGTAAATGTTTATTTATATATGAGCATAGCAATAGTTTGTAGCAGTTATGTTAGAAAGTGACTCACAGTTGTACACTAATGATTCTGCAAGCATTTGATTGTACATCAAAGGTAAAGCTATCCTCTCCAAGGAGCACTTCATAATCCTGAGGTTATTTTTCTCTGACTAGGCCAGTTTGATATTAAAGCCTCAAAAGCACTTTTGGAAACAAGATATTTAGGAAGTTGTTTCATGCAAACCTCCCTACATGACTGCGCCAGTTGTGACTCATAAGTCTCAGCAAGCTGTTAATTCCTGAAAGATGGGGTAATTTTCTGAAACGAGCAATAGGTAAACGAATGCAGTGAGATCACACCTCTTATTTGTGCTCTAGTTTAGCTTTGAATCCAGTGTTGCCAGAAATGCTAAGGAAAATAATTACAGAGCTGCCAGAAATCCATCAGTCGTTTACAATTGCGAAGGTAAATTCTCCTATTTATCTTTTCTGCACTATAAAGCCTTTTAATATTTAAATATATTTTTCAGAAGGCGAATGCAAGGATACAACTCACTACTGTACATTTGTAAAGCAACTAAAGTTATGCTTGATAGACATCTACAAACAGAGGTGTTGTCAATCATGTCAAGAAATGTAACTCTTCTGTGGAATGTTCATGATGCTGCAGTGAAGAAGTGAGAAGAGAGGTTCATTAGTCTGCTCGAAGTATATACTTGTAAATAAGACATTAGTCATAACAGTTAAATGGAAACATGGGGCTAATGAAAAACCAGTGTTGCAGGTTGATATGCTGGATAGGGTATCTTTTCTGGGACCTTTTAATATACACCCTGCAATGGAACTTTTAATGTTTAAAACAGTTTTCTTGCCTGGATTAGGAAGATAATAACATGGCATGTCATCTGTAGAATTTTACAGGCCATTACATTATAATTTTATCAGGGGAAAAAGTGTTACCAAAAGCACCAGGTAGTGCTTACTGTCCTTAACTTTGGAGAAAAACAAAGTCACAAAATCCTTTGAGGAATTTTGGAACGTAGCAATTATTGACCCCTTGGTCTTGCTTTTATTGTTTTATTGAATTTAACACGATTTTTAAATTTGTAGAAGTTGTGGATTGTAGCTGTAAAATTTTTGTCAGTGACTTCATTTTCATGAACAGCTTGAGCTTAAGGGTTGATCTCCCAGGATATGTTTTACAGATACTAGCTGTCAGATGGATACACAGAAGTACATTCGATTTTTCACTCTGGTATCGATGTGTATGCAGTAAGACACTGGAGATACTAGTACAATTTTCAAAGCAGCAACAGATCTGTTTTGAATGAATGAGGTGTCATTTTTCCATTGCTTCTATTTTTCTACTCCAGTCATGGACATACAATTGGAGTTCTGTCATGATTAGATTTTTCTAGTGATTTTAAATTATACACAAGGCTTCCTTGTCAGAGCAGTTAATAAAACATTTGTGAGCATTGTTCTCTTGTATATCAAGGCAAATGGGGAGCCGATAACTGACCAAACACGTCTGTCACATTTTCTGACTTGAATGTGGTTTTTTTCCCCTGTTAATGTGGAAAAATGATGAAAGAAGAGTTATTAATTATGAAGATAGGCAAGTGCAAGAAACCTGTTTTGAGCAGTTTTCCATCGAGATGACTTTCCTTCATAACCATCAACCATTTGAGTCTTTTGCTAGTTGATAAATTCTGATTGTGATATTCCCAGGTAAATAATTTCCCATATTGCAGATTGTCTCATTAGGGCTGTAAGCAGAGAGAACCCCATAGGAGGCAGCAGATAGATGTTGTTTTTCTTTCGTAGTTTCCAAACTACTGCACATATTGGAGGCCTGAATGCTTGTACTGACTTGGATCTCGTGTTACATTACTGAACTGCATTACATGCTAATTAGTGGGCATGCTGTAAGAACAGTTTTAGAAAGGCATTCCTGCACAGTGGGTTTGCATCACTGAAAATTAGACTAGCACTACTGTACAGAAAATGTTTAATGTGGACTATTGTGTCCAAGGCTGACTGCAAGGAGAGGATATTCCTGATCATTACCTTTTTAATCAACAATGGGTCTTGATTGTTTAAGCAGTTTTTTAAATTAAAAGAAAACATTTGTAAGATACTTTTGTAGATATTTATTGTCTGATTTAAAAGTGCAATATTTTATTTTGTACAGTGTTTAATAAAGATTTTTGGACATATATTTTTTCTTATTACCAAAATTTCTTATTCATGTTTTCCCTTAATATTTAAAGTTTTCAAATGTTAACACATAGCATTTTTTTTTTTGTTGTTGCTTTGTCGTTGGTTAAGTATGCATGCTATACAGAACCTGTGCTGTAAATGTTTGTTATTTCAATTGGCATGACATTCCTCTGTAGATTATTTTACTGCTTCTCCGGTAACTGAAGATTTTAGCCTTCTTCAACGTAGTTTTGATATTTCTGAAATAAAGTCTAGTTTGGTTATTCAACACTGTGATTATCCAGAAGTTGTTTATTACTGTGATTTTCATGGTAGCTATGCTTTCATTCCAAGTGTTATTTTATCAGCCTGCCATGTCTGTAATGCTGGGCTTTTTTCAAAGCTAAGATTGTTTCTTATTTTTGACAGCTTACCAGACAAATTCTCAGCTTGGTTACAGTCTGCTTTGCACTGCCATTAAGAGCAACGTAGATGTAACCTGACTAAAAAAGTGGGGAAGAGAATTTGCCAAAATCTAAATAAGTCAGCTCTGACTCACTGAAATCTAAAGTCAGGATTCTGTAAAGAGGTGGGATAGTCAGATTTCTTTGCCAGGCCTTCATGTGCTGCACCAAGCAGAGTTCATTTAGAACCAACAGAACAGCTCTATGTTTTATATGTAGTGCGTGATGGGAACAGCTGCACGAAAAAAGCTTGTTTCAGAATATCCAATATGTGTAACAGTCTTTAGAAAGAAGAGTCTCATAAATAATATGAGCAAGAAAAGCCTTAAAAAAAATATTAAATTTAAAATAAATGTCTAGCAATGAAATAGTGGTGTTTCAGAAGGGAAACATTGGCAAAGGTACATGGGTCTATTTAATTTCCTTTTGTGCCACCAATGCGTTCTGTCTATGCAGTCTTTAGAAAGCAAACAAAATCTGTACAGCAGTTCTGTGGAGCACACTGTGTGTAATGTAGTGCATGAAAAGCACTTTTACAACAGCAATAGAATCTATGAGTAACTTTTCCACTTTTACATCTTGCTTTAGAGTGACATCAGAAAATGCTTTTTTAACAGCTGTTATTTTGAGAAATATTAGTTTTCCAGCCTGATGCTCATTTTGTCTGCATTTCAGTAATATGTTGATTATGTACAAGTTGACCTCAAGTATTGAATACTGACTGCAGGTTTCATTTGATGGTTTTCCTGGCAGCACAATCAGTAGGGTGTGTCTCTTTCAACTAATAAAGGCTTCTCTCTTTCACTATTAAACTTAGGAGTAAACATTAAGGGCAAAATGAAGGGAGACATGGCCCATCCATCCTAAAAAACATCTGTATCTGAATATGCCCTCATCTTCCTTTCAAAAATGTTTGTACTGTGGTGGCTGTGGCAGCAAATGACTTTCAATAACTTAAGGGGGGAAGTGCTTAAGCATGAAAAAAGCAGCTGTGAAAATTACAAAAAGCATCTGGGCTCACTCACAGACCCAGAGGAGGAGCAATTCTCAGCAGAACACTCAGGCTTCATGGGTTCAGACTGCATTTCTCAATTAGTTCTCTTCCTCCTAGAACAGAGAGCTGGAGGATATTAGGAGCTTCCGTAAAATTCTCATGAAGTACCAAGATTGTGTGTAGGATATGGACTCGGGTAGGTGTAACTGCAAAGTTTGACTGTTTCCTTGGTTGTGGCCAGAGAATGACTCAAGATTCATAAAGAAAATGGTGGTTGTAGCTTGTTTTCTTCTGTGGTACAGAAGGATGACAAAGAATTGGGCTTTTTCCTGTCCTACTTTTAGGATATCACACCTTTATATTGCCCTTGTTCATTCCCAATCCAAAACATGTCTTTACCAGCTGAGGACGTGAATAATCTTCAGAGAGAAAAGTTTAATTGAATTATTCATTCATTAACAGGGCAAGTCATATTACAAAAGCACAGTACAAAGACAAAATTTATCTAAAAGTATCTGATGCTTTAATAATGTCTGGAGCTCTCTCTGCAATGCTTTTATGCGCCACTAATATGCTCAGTTCAGCTTTCTTCCTTGCATGTAATCCAGTTCCTGCTTTCAGCATCTTTCCATCAGTGACCTTAATCCTTTTATTGGTGATTTGGTTTATGAAGTTTGAGCACATAATCTTTCAGAACTCAAACAACTGCCCTATGCCAATCGTACAAGAACACAACACTGGAAAAAAATAAATCACACTGGAGTACTGTGATAGAGTATGGTAATACTGTTATTCATTGAACGATTCATTGGGATTTGCTTAAATTATGAACATAATAGGACTGAAATCAATTCAATCTAGATTTCCCCAAATCTGGTAAGATACATAGAGAAAATACTAAATATCTCATACAGAAGCATAATGATTGCATGTACACTTTCTATTAAAAAAAAATGAAATTCTTTTTATTTGTAACAAGTAATTCTTTGAACAGCAGACTGCGGCCAGGCTGCCTAGAGATTTCTGCCATCCTGGCTGATATTTCTTTTCTTTTTAACTGAGTTTACACTATTTTCTGTTATCTCTACAACAGGTTGTTCAGCTTCAAAAATCAGATAGCAGGATCAAAAACTGCAGTGGATTTAAGTTAACTTTTTGAGCCTCATTCTCTCTGCTTCCTCACTATTTAACTTAGAAACTTAAAAAACAATCATCTGTGAAATTTCTTTGTGAAATTTGATTGAATTTGCACACTAGTTTTAAAAACTACTTAGGTGGGGAGGACACACACTTAGTGGGTCATGGTGTCCAAAGCTTTGTGTCAGCTTCGTTTTCTTTGGAAGTAAGGCTGAAAAAACTCTATCAGGGAAAACTGGGAAACAGAGTCTAATGACCTTCTTTTTATGTCTGAGTGATTTCAAGTACATGTACAGAAAAAGAGCAAGGTTACATCTTGTTAATTGCTATCAGAAATTAGTGTGACCTTTATACTCCTCAGAATTGAATAAACGGGAAGTAATCAAGGTTAATGCTAAAACTATGCTTTTAGAAATGCCTAGGTGTCATGGGATGCTATCTTACGATTTGGGCAGCAAAAGGCAAAGCAAAAATTCTTATCAGATTACTCAAACTATTGATGACATAAAAAACTAGACTGATGACCTAATTAGTTAGATTATTATAGCCTTATTTGTCTGCTATGAAAAAAGTTACGATCAAAAGACACTTGCTACTTTGCAAATACAGTCATTTGATTTGCAGAAAATCTAAAAGAATTCAATATAAAATACATATGCTTGTGATAGAGCATAATGAAATCTGGCAAGTCAAGGAAAACAGAATACATGATCCAAATAAATAGTTGCCATGTAAGATGCATTATCCTTACAAAAATTGGGAAATCTGTATTGGTCTTTTACTAAACTTTTGGTTTTGCTTTGATTTTCGTCAAGCTATTAGTTTGAATGCTTTTAAAAGAACAATTTGCATTATTTAATTTGCTTTCAGTGTCACTTAAGGAAAAAATTAAGAAGTATGATTCCAATTATTTCACTAGGGTGCTTGAAATACTTCATTTAAGTATTATGACAGAACAGCTACTTCCTTTGGAATAGGACTACTGTTTGACTTAGAAAACTCTGGAATAAGCTGGCGGAAGAACTTGTGACCACGAGAATCTGTGTTTACATAGACATAGCCTGGAGGAGATGGATAATTTGCTGGGCAGATCTCTTGCTTCTTTGGAGTATATTCTATGCGATACATAGTTTCATCTTGAAAAGGAGCTGAATTGGGAATTATGGCATGTACAGGTTTGAAACTTGGAGCTGGAATGATCTGATGTGGTACATAATGAGACTTAAATGTAGTTAAATCATAAAATTTTCCCGTGGGTTGTGGAATTTCCTGTTGTTTCTTAATAATCTCTTGCCAACAGCTGCCCCAAGCTTTAAAGTCTTCTTTTGTAGTGGTATTCCCTTGAAAAGGGGCATTGGTTCTTCTTCCATTAGAAACTGGTCTTATTAGGACAGCAGGAGAAAGCTCATGCTTAATGTAATCAAGATGGCTGGTGGAGTTAAAATCCATGTTGCCTGGGGGTGGAACATACTCTTTTGTTTTGCGGACCTCAGGCAAAGAGACCGACCATGGCTGAAAGCGATCCTGGAATTCAGTGACTCCATTAAAATGACCATTGGATCTGACTTCTGCATTTTCAGGCTTACAGCTTTTTGCAAGTTGCCCAGGTAACCCTTTAAAATCATGCCGGTGGGTTGTGAGATCTTCAAAGGGTTGGTTGCTTGGTTTGTACTCTTCTTTTGATCTTACAAATTTTGGTTCCAGTTGATGAGCTATGTAAGAAGTGCGATGGCTAGTGGTGCTGTCGAAAGGCACATCTGAAAGCTTGGCTACACAAGGAGGTTTAAAACTTTGTCTGGGATTCAGTTCCCTAGGAACAAAGTCGTCTTGAAATGTAGTAGAATTTCCAAATTTCTCTGTAGGTGGGTGGTATATATGGTCCACTTTACAAGGTTCCCTTCTTTGAACTTCCCATGACCTATAGTCATCTTTAAGGCAAAAACAAAACTTCACCATACAAGTGTTATTACTTAAGACTATTCCTTTAAAATTAAGCTAAATTCTTCTGGTATTGAATCTTGCAAAACAAAGAAAATGGATGTGAGAATGATAATGTTATCTGTTTGTGATACAGCAACTGTCTTCTGTTATTGTTATTATATGTGATAAAAACAGACAAAAAAATTTATGTGATGCTGTATTTTGACTATTTCCTAAAGGAAAAAGAAAATGTTCCATGTATGTAGTGTGTGTTCTGTACAGAAAATGGTCCTATACAAGTTCTATATACAGTATCTTACATTTTACTTAGAAGCTTATGCAAACGTACAAGACTAAAAGAGTCCCTTATAGGTCAATGGGTCATGTTCACTGCTGATTGTGAGAATTCTCAATTTCTCTGTCAACATTATATAATCTTAAATCTTATTGGGATTTTTTTTTGCTTTGCTTCTGGTTGTTGTTGTTGTTTTTGTTTGTTTGTTTGTTTTTTACTAATAGACTGTTCTGCTATAGTTACAAAAATCACCATCCGGTCTTAGCTTCTTCACAGGCAGTTGAAATATTTTTTTTTGTCTTGCAATCACTGTAGTTCCTTCAGTGTTTCTTCACTCCTTGATCATTACTCCCTGTTGAACTGCTAACATACATGTTAAATTAAGCAGTTGCATGCTGTCTTAGTTGTTTGCTGAGACCAGGCTAAGTCTTTGCTAAGTTAAGAAATAATGATTTGCTAACTTACTACTTACATGCAGGCTAAATAGAAATATTTATATTTCCTTATTAAATGATTTACAATTAATAAATATAAATAGAGTATGTTTCTATAAATGTTTTTCTATCTAGCATAGGCCTCAGCTTTTACAGAAGCTAGTGAAATATAACTCTCGGGTTTTTCTGAAGAGCCTTTTTTACCACATTTTCCTTCCAGCTCTTTCTGTTACTGCACTCTCTCCTCTGCCCATTTTGCAACAAGCATTCTAACTTCCTCTTTTAGTAGCCATACCTATTTCTCATTATTTCAACTATCTTTTCACTACCACTGGCCCTCATAATCAGGAACATCTTGATTTTCATCATTCTAGTATATCATATATCACTTTATTTCTACGTACCTTTAACTGAGGCTACAATGCAGTACATGTAACAAATTCAGTAACACATGTATAAAATGTTCGATTGGTATAAAGTCTATCAAGGTCACTTGCCAGAAAAACTTAAACGATTTCGTGCCTTTGTGCTGAGCATTGTAATAGAATAATTTGTGTCAAATCAGATCATTACTAGGATGATACAAAGCTATGCAGTACAGAAGACAGAAATCTAAAACCAACTCTTGACCTCCTCTGTGGAAAAACATGTGTTACATGAGCTAAAACTATCTGAAAGATATATTAGCACTTTACAACCCATTTTTGCCTAAAATAGCCTAACCAAGTGTATGTTAGAATTTCTCTCCTTCTAGGCAAGAAAACAGAGAATGCTTTTCATTTAGAACCAATAAATGTCACCTCTAAACAACTGGAGTGCTGAACATCTTAAGGCATTATCACCTGCTTTCTGTTAAGTCTTATTCTCTTGCCCAAACTAAGAAATCCAGTTTCTAATATAGAGAATTCAGAATACTACCTTCATCTTGGTTATTTCTCTTTCTAAAGATGGCATATATTATTACCTTGATAGGTTGGTATGGTATCCAATTTTCCTCTTGTAGTGTGTTTTCTCTCTAGAGGTCTTACTAATGTCACTGGTTGTATTTTATGAGCATTATAATCTTTCTGGTATGTGGTTCCCAGTTCTATCTCTCCCGTTTTGGGTTTGTATTCTTCCTGTACCTGGAAATGTCGCTTCACAATATTATATGGTAAATAATCAGATCTGAATTGGGGAAAAAAGAAACACTGGTTAAAAAACTTTTTTTTTCTGATGAAGTCACTTTTATCATTCTTTCCATTACATGGAAAAGCAATGATTTACAATGTTTACTCTGAAAAATCAATTTGATGCCGTATGTGAGAGGAACGGCAAGAAGCAAAAAAAAAAAATCATAGTACATTAATCTAGAGTCTCTGATGTACAATATGTATGATATAGCCTTTATTCAAAGGTAGATAGATGGTGAAGCAACTTTTTCAGCGCTCTGAGCCTCACTCCCAGTTTAAAAATATTCTTTAAAATAACTGACAGGAGACTAGAAAAAGTTGCTGTAATTTTACAAAGGAATGATCCAGAAAGCAGAAGCAGAGCTACGATCAAACTATGAAGCAGCTTTTACTAATTGCATGAGAATGGAATATAATCAGAAACACTGTTTCACTGTTTTTATATAGCACGTTACGTTAAAAGGGTGTATATTACATATGTAGGTGTTTAAACGGTATATGCAATATGCAACCAATCTTGCAGAATTGCATTTGACCTTATAACGTCTGAATAAAAATAATCTCTGTTCTTTTTCCTTAAGGTTTCATTTTCCCACTATCTCAGATTTCACACACTTTCTGTATTACAGAAAGTTCCCCAGCTTGCCAATTTTTTTCAGGCTTGATGAGACCTAGATTTCCAAAACATGTTGAAAGGACAAAAATTTTAGATGATCTTTACAGGTTAAAGGATGCTGTGAAGAAAGCAAATCTTCTTGTATGTGTCCTTTGCTATTTTTTTATGACCTTTTCTGGTAATTATTTCTACAGTCAAAATTTATACTTTTAAATATGCTAAAAGTGTTAAGGATGCAATGATTGCCTTTTAAAAAGGATTGCAATACAATGTTCAGGCCCTCCTTAAAAAAGAAAGCATGAGAAACTTTATGGAGTAATTTTAAAACACGTAGCTTTAAAATGTTTACTTAAATGTTGTAATCCCTTCCATTTTCCCACGATGCACTTGGTACTCTTGTTTCGGCTTCAGGCTCCGGGGAGGAGAGATGTTGCTGTACTTGGGATACTTTTCCACATACTCTGTTGTGAGGCATGGCTGTTGTCCATTATCATAAATCCTTGTGGGTTTATGAGGGCAGCGATGGCGCCTGAGTAAAACACATCAGATGAGATCATGTTGAATAGTTTCATTTAAGGGGAAAACCCATGGCCTATCTAATGGGAGGGAGTAACAAATGGGGAAGATGGAACAGTGTCAGTAGTTTATGTTTAAAATGTTTTTCTGAGTGGTAAAAACACACAGCATTGTGCTGATGGCATAGGTCCCAGAGCACAGTACATGGATGCTGTAATAAACAGCATCAGCATGTGAGTTAGTCCTTAGTACAAACACAAAGGATGGATAGTGTTGATCTCAGTCCTCTAAATGATGCTGCCACCAAGATGCACTTTCCTCTCTCTTTTTTTTTTTTTTTTAATCCTTAATAACATTACTAGTCTTCTTTTTCACCTATTTTCACCACAAGTCTTGAGTAGCCCTTTTTGATTAAAGTTTTAGTGGTGTGAAATCTCATCTGCACTTCTAGTGCACTGCAGGACCTTGCTGACTTTCCAACACTTTTTTCCAAGGACTACACCTATCCCCAAACTACATTCATTCAGAAGTAATGGCATCTCTTAGTAAATGTTATTTATATTGCATTTGCTTACCAGTGATGCCTATTTTAATGACACTGTTGTGTTAAAAGGTGTTAAGAGCTATGTCATGACTTAATACTTGTACCTTTCTGCATGAAATTGAAATATACACATTTTCTATCATACTTTGAAAATCTTGTTATATTCATTCTAATCTGCATAATGCACTTACATCTCCCTGGTAATTTGTTTCAAGCATAATTTTGAAATTTTGTTTTGGCTGCCATGATTATTTATTTGATCTCTTCTTTAAGGAGATATATAATCAAAGATGTTCATCCAACTTATGGCTGACAGCTTGCAAAACTGGTTCAGATATAAGCAAAGGGAAATAACAAGAAATATTTCTTTAAATAGATGAGTTTTGTAAAATTCTGTACACGAAAAGTGAAAGTACCTAAAACCAAGGAGGGTAAAAGTGTGCAGCTCTTAGTGGGTACACACAAACTCAAGTTCCAGGAAGCTAGAGACCCGAGGAATAATTCAAAGGTCTGTAGAGAAATTCAGCTAGAATTGAATACCAAAAAGGAAAAAAATAAAGCAAGGTAAAACAGAATCCAGAAACAGACATGAAGCACTCTTGTTGGGAAAAGTAAAATGAAAAAGAAACATAACACTAAAAGAAGTTACCTGAAATTGGAGATCTCTAAAGCTGGTATTAGTTTGGGCTGCCTGACTGCCAGCTCAGTAGTTCAATAAATGGGAAATGAAGTAGCCCTGTCTAAGAAGCCAAATCCTTTCAAAGCCTTGGGTGTTTGCTGCTTTTCAATCAAGTCAGGAGACAGACAAGTAATGATTGAGAGACCTGTTCAGAACATAGCAGGGAAAGGGAAAAGGAAGAGGGAAAAAACAGGAAAGTCAGGAAAACGAGGAGGTGAGTGGATGCTACTTCTCAGCACGGTGCTTGCCTTCTGCTACATTTTTCATGAAATTCAGTTACCCCCTTAGTAACATTTTTTTCAGTAAGCATAAACTGTGTATGCTGTGCCATTGTAGTATCTAAAAGTAACAGCTAAGCAGAAATGAAACCCATTGAATGTATGCATTGAAAACTAGTTGAAATATAGGGTATCAAATTCTAATGTTCTTCACTTACTTTAAGCATACAATTCGAAGGAGTTTGAAACAATATTTATCTACAAAACCTTCATTTAGACAGTCTTCAGTTTGCCATGAGCTGAGAAGACAAATCACCATACAAAACACCTTCTCTGCTCTGGTATCACCAGTCTTTAAAGACTTAACTCTCACTGTTTTCTAAGCAATATTGTCATTATATCCCCTGTGTTGTTGAATGGTCATGCTACAAATAGAAACAGATAACTAGAAAAGTAATTACTTGCAGAGTGAGCCTGTAGTTCAACACAGAGCTGAAAGCAATCTATCCAAGGAAAGAAGTTTTTGTGGCTGCATTAGAAGTCATTGCTGAATCAAAAATGGCTTTTATCCCAGTCATTTCTAGGATATGAAATATTTGTGAACAGCTGCTAACTATGCACAAAATTACTTGGATTCAGAAGAGATGGTTCAGCAGGATCCTACATCCTACTCTGCTGTGAAAGACCTTTCGGTGGGCCTAAATGGCAACATAAAACTACGTATTAATATCAATGTGAATTTGACTTGGAGAACGGATTAGGGGTTTTTTTGGTTAACATTAAATATACTTTTGGATGTTGTCCAACTGCTAAACCAAAAGTTTTCATTTAGATAATAACTTTATAAAACTGATTACGTAGGGCATCACAGCTCTTTAGAGAGACAATGCTGAGAATTGTCAGAGAAAGCAGATTACAGCTCTGATAAATGAAATATCTTGCTTGCAATTTGGCCAGAACTCCTTGAGTCCCTGATTATTTTCAACTTGTTATTTGTAGTTATCTTAAGTTCAACCCCAGAGTTACTGACAGTTGAAATGAATTTGGTGAGACTATGCCTTCCCCCATGACTAACGGATGCCTGCTTTGATGGATTATTATTCTTTCCCTTCTTTGAGGGAGACTGGCTATATTGTGGCTTGCATTAGGTCTGAACAGACTCTCAGCTAAATAAAATTGACAGTATATGGGCTCCTAGTGCCAAACTGTCGCTTTGATTATATTAACAGAATGATGCTGAATTTTACTTATTTAAGACCTGGCATACATACAATGTTTTTTCTACAATGCTAGAAAGACCCTTGAAATTTTCCCACAAAGCATTTTCCTCCCAGAGAACTAGACTAACAATAAGAAAAGTTTAATATTTATCATAATTTTAAAAAATAATAATTTAAAATCAAACAACAACCAAAACCACAACTCAAAGTTCTTATTTTTTAACTGACAGTGCACATATTATGGTCTGAAAGACAGAAATTCAGTATGGACACTACTTTTGAGAGTCATCTACTTTCCTAGTGTTGACAGGAAACCTGGTAGTTTTTACTGGGTTTGTGTGTATTTACATGTGGCCAGTAAGAAGGTTTAAATATCCCATATTTTAGCAAAGTCTTCCTCTTTCCTTTTAACTTACATTTATTCAGGAATCTAGATTGTTATGATAATGATAGCAAAAGTACAAAAAATGTGGAAAGGACGATGAACTGACAAGACAAAGGTGGTTTATTGTTGTATCTCAAAACTAAACTCCTATGCTTTTGTATGTTGTAATTCTCTTTTATAGCAGACATATACTACTCTTGCGTGCAGAGAGTTCATGTACCTCACAGGCTTCCTTTGGAAGCCAGATTCAACATCCTGTACTTGCTGTTAGACATTTCTATTGAGCCAGTGATCTGAAGCCTGACTGTACTTGCTAGCAGGGGGTAAATTTTCACTTGTATTAAGTTAACACATTTGAACCTATGGGAAATAAGAAAATAAAAATATTTTCTTTTCTTTGGGAATCCAATCCCAAGTAAGACTCTCTCATATTCTCTCCACATTAAAACTGTGCCCCTTCTAAAATAAAAACTGGATCTAGAATATCTTAAGAAACAATACAGAATCCGGACATTACACAATGCAGTTTTGAGAACGTTTTTGTGGTCTATTAAAAAAAATTCCTTCAACCAAACTTACATCTCTACCATAGCAGCTTGAAAATAATCATCACATTGCCTTGGCAGCATCTTATGCTACTGCAAAAGTCTTGAGCTCAAGAGGCTAGAAATGATGTCATTTATTAAAAATGGAGAAGTCCCCAGCATTGGACCTAATTTGCAAATTGGTCTTTGAGCATGCTGAGCACTGGGATTATAATTGTCATTATAATTATTTGTTGATTTTGTAAAAATATCTCCTAGTAGGTACAGGAAGTGATTCTGTCTAATAAGAAGGAATCTGTTAAAAATCATGTAACAAGTACTTGATTAAGAGCCCAAGACTGTGACTCCTAAGTGTGAACACTACACTCAGATGTAATCCTTTAATGAGTGGCTTGTGTGTGTTACAATGCAAAACAAAGTTCATTCTGGAATTTTAAAGGCTCTTCTCAATTCCCTTTTTACAGAGAATGCAGAATAAAGTTCTGCTTTACTGACTTTTCACTCCTGTATTTGTAACATTTTTCAGAGTGCTTTTTCTTCTGCAAACAGCTAGGAAATATTTTTCCTTTAATCTTATTATTTAAAATTTAACATAATTATATCTCCACGAAGTTTCCTGCAAATAGCTAAATTATAACTTCTATAAAATACTAGATCTTTTCCTTTGCTTTGTAATCTCATTGTTAAGATGTGTATGTGTTGTGATACCCAGGTAACGCTGCCAAGCGACCAGTCTTCCCCTAAAAAGAAACACTGTATTGACACTGAAGCAAACACAATGTGCTGCCTAAGCCAATAATGGCTTAAGATTTTATTGACTGTAAAAACTTCAGTGGTGTTTATTTTAACCCATGAGTTCTGTGCATGTTTTATTCGATTATTTATATTCTGAAACTGGGGTTTTGAATTGAAAATTTTCAGTTGAGTTGAACCTCGTTTTGCGCTGTCAGATTGTGTTATCATCTTTACACTTATCATCTTTATACTTGAGCCTTAGCCAGATTCGTTATCTCATCATGAAAACGATGTGTTCCAGCTCTTCATTAATCTAGGACTTTTGAAACAACTTTATGGGGCAAGCTACACCCACGGTCTTTGCTAAAAAGAACATGAGAAGCTTTACACACTGCCTGTCTCTCATCTCTGTCTACAGATAAAAAAAGAAATAAAGTGGCTGATGAATACATAGATTGACTTCCCAGAGAGAAACAGAGAAGGAGCACGCTTGCTACACAGACCTCGAAATGAAACCTGTAGTTCATGAGGAGCTTTGCAGCCATAGGGTTGTCCCTATACTTGCAAAAGACAGTGATCACACTCTCCTGGTCTTATCATGACTCTCCTAGTATATAGTTGTATATACAGGGTTATTAGTTGTATACTGTACAGGGTTATTAATTTTTTTCTTAATATCAGAGAGTGAATCTTTGAGAATCCCAGGATGATTATTTTTCTGGGCTTGTTTGTTTGTTTTTTAAGTAGACAGAGAAGAAATTGAACATACTAACAATACTGACTCCAAACATATAAAAAAGACTGTGTGTCTCCATATGGCATCACTCAATGTAATCTTTATATTCCCCAACGTAAAGACTGGGCAAGACCACTAGTGCAGCTTCCCTTCACGATAGAGAGTAACACTGGCTGAGGTGTGAGGAAGCTGTTCTGCCTCTTTTAAACACTGTCGTACTTGTGCAGGTTCCTGTCAAGGCTGATTTAGCTGGGGATCTGCTGAGGGTTCCTTTGGTGCAGCCCCTCACTGAAAGCTGGCTCTGCTTTCTGGAAAAGCCTGATCCTGAGGTTAGCCCAGGTGCCTCGGAACGACTGCCTCCGTTCTTTTCTGGTTTAGTGCACGTCAGATCGGCTTTTTCCCATACCTGACTCAAACAAAAACCTGTTGCTGCATGTTTACTGAGAAGATCCCTATTAGAAAAAAAGGGAAGCCAGAAACTGGGGAGAAAAAAAAAAAAAAGGGACTGTTACCCAGTTTTTGTCTTCCCACTGCTAAAAACTTTCCCCGCGACTGGGCCTGGGTGTCAACCTGGGAAGGCTGAGGAGCGGGACAGGATGCGGGGTCTGTCTGCAGGGGCGGCGCTGGGAGGGCCCGGAGTGCCGCGGGGGGAGGATCGGCCGCTGCCTTCCTCGGGGGGGGGACACCCTCCCGGGGCCCCGAAGCTCCCCCCGCCTCCCCGTGGGGCTGCTTACCCGCAGGTACAGATCTCGCACAGGCACCGCGGCGGCTTCATGCTCCCCGCGGTGTCCCCGCGGCGGTAACCAGGGAAGCGCTCCGTCGCCCGGCAACGGCGGCGTCCCGACGGTGAGCGGCCTCAGCCGGCTTCCGTCTCGCGTCACGCACCGCCGAGGGCGGGGCGGGGGAGGAACGGCAGGCGCGGGCTTCCGGGAGCGAGCGAGCGGCGCGGCGCCAGGAGAGCAGGAGTCACGGTGCGGTGCTCTCCACCCTTCCCCTCCCCGTAAGGGGACGTTTCGCGCGGGGGGACGGGAGGGGACGGGACACGCCACGAGACGCTCCCCGCGCAGGAGAGTGGCGCGGGACCGGCTCGGCGCGCGCTCAGGGCGGCGGAGCCGGCTCGCGAGCGGGGCTCCCCAGTGCACTTCTCCCCTCCCCCGCCTCAGCCGGGCCCTCAGGGCGGCACACGCGGCGGGCAAAGGCCGCGGGGCGAGGTCCGCGGCCCCCTCCCGGGCTACCGGTCCCTGAGGCGGCTGTGCGCGACCGAGCCGTGGCAGGGCCGGGAGCGGCGCCGGGGG
>WTSP01004849.1:0-59508 GCA_025331215.1 Actenoides lindsayi | reverse complement strand
GGTTGCCCAGAGAGGTGGTGGAAGCCCCATCCTTGGAAGTTTTTAAGATCAGGCTGGATGGGGCTCTGAGCAACCTGATCTAGTGGGAGGTGTCCCTGCCCAAGGCAGGGGGGTTGGAACTGGATGATCTTTAAGGTCGCTTCCAACCCTGACAATTCTATAATTCGGGTAGCCAAACTGAAGTGAGGTTACCCTGACTGCAGATGTTTGCTGCTGTGCCAGTCCACAAATGCTGTTTTATGAGGTTGGTCCTGCATCAAAGGGGCCATACCCTAAACAATACCTCTGGTCTTAAAATAACCTGACTACACCTAATGGCAGTGCTTCCTCACTGCCTGGAAAGCCTAAAACCAAATGACCTGGGCTGTCAGTACCTCTAATTCTAACTGTGTACTTCTCCAATGCAATTCCCTAGTCCAGCTTGCCATATTCATTCCTTCACCAGGTCTAACTCAGACAGGAGAAGATAGATAGGCAGGCAACCCTCACTAATAGCCTGGGAGTTCACCTATGGGAGGACCCAGGAGAGCTGAAGCATGGCTAAAGGAGCTACCACAGACACTCATGGGGAAAAACTTTAAGCATCAGGATTTCCTGGACAAAAAGCAGGACTTCTTCCTGCCATTTTTTACAGCACTCATGGTGAAGTTCCTTACATAGAGCTACAATCCACAGCTGAACACAGCTGTGTACATACAACCCATGCAATCCAAGATCAAAAGGCTCCACAGTTTGTGGTTTGGCTTTTTTTGTTTTTTTTAATTTTTAAATCATGGGGGGAAAAACTCAAACACAATGGTTCAATCCACTGTGTATCCCCACAGATATCTGCGACACTCCAAACTCTAGAGCTGGTTGTCAAGAGTTAGGGTTGGACCAGCCACTAGATGAATGACAGATGCTCTCTGTTAACCCCTCTCCCTTCCCAAACAGGAAGAGAAAGGGAGTAAGGGAGAAAGACTTATGGACTGGAAAGAAAACCCCTATAGTAGTTTTCATGATAATGGTAATTAAACTAAATACTTACAAATATATACAAAACCAATATTGAAAATGACCCCCGGAAGGTGATTCTGTCACTGTCACTACTGATGCTGTGGAGCAGACACTGTGGAAATCCCAGACTACACTCTGTGGCAGATGGGAACCTGATTCAGGAGCTGGATTCTGGAACTGGACTCAGGGATGCATGGACTGGGATTGAAAGCAGAAGGGACAGAGTCCTCCTTGGGTGCTGGCTATTGAAGAAGAGAGACTGACCCTTGCGATGCCTCAGCTTTATACTGAGTATGACATATATGGGATGGAATCCCCCGTTCGTCAGTTTGTGGTCACCTGTCCTGTCCGCTCCTCCCCTTGGGTGCGGCCTCTTACTTACCGCACCCCCAACACGGTACACAAGATTTAGCAGTGACCTTGTTCTTCATAGTATCAAGTATAAGCAAGAGCCTTTCTGTACAACAATCCTTGGCAGAGTCTATAAACATCAAGTGTTATCACTTCTAGAAACAAACACTGTCTGGAAAAATATGCTGTTAACTTCAGAAAGTACAGTTAGTTAGAAAAGGCTTAGGTGAGAAGTAAAATCATCAAAGAGAGTTGGTTCTGTTCCAACTCAAACCAGGACACTGGTCTGTATCAAGACGTTCTCAGATACTGCTTTCTACATAGGAACCTCACTCTTAGCTACAGCAACGCTGCACAGTCTCAGCAGTGGGAAGGGTGGACGTGTGCAGAAACAGTGGGCAACAAGGCTTCCTGAATGGTGCATGAGAAAGTATCTCTGATAAAGATACTTCAAGCAAAAATTTGGGAAGGTGTATCCTTTAGCCTTTTTCTTACCTTCCAAAATAAGTATTATCATCTCTAGGAGAGGTATAAAAGCAGATTCTTGCTTGCCATGCCTGTGAGATAGTGACACCCACATGTAGACTCCTAAAAAACAAACAACAGTCCACACAACTGAAGAGCTTAATTTCCTGAGCATTTAAGGAGCCTTCTCAGAAGCAACAGAAAAAGAAAGTGAAACCTAACAGCTCAGTTTCTCCATGACGGGATACGTGGAATGGGTAAAGACACATCAAATTAACTCACACTAGCAGGAAGACCCTCCCAACTCCCTCCCAAAGCATTCACACTCTAGGACTTCAAAATAAAATAGCTGATATGGAATTTAAGACAAAATTAATTTTATTGTTTACCAAATCATACCTTGTTGTTTTGTTTTGGGGCTTTTTATCTTTTCTTTTACAAATTCCAAAACACATGAAAGAATTTTTTAAATGTATTATCATGTAAAAACCCACTTGCCACAAACTACTATACTCAGTGGAACAAATATATATTTCATGAGTGTGGCCAATTGTAAAAACAATCCTATGAAATAAACATTGTTAATAAAAATACAGTAAAATGCACTTTCCCCACCTCAATAAATACATTTTAATGCTGTTTCCAGTTGGCATTTTTAAGCCACTAGAGAGCTCTTAATGAAGAAGCCACCAAAGCATAATTTCTCCTTATGCGCTTTTACAATTATTGCAATAGCATCCAGAACGGTAAGCATTTTCATTGTGGTCTTTTGTTTCTATCTTCAGGGAAATCACAGACAGGAGAAAAGATTTATCTAAAAAAAATGTGCTACTCCCATATTGATTCCCATTTTGGAAAGAATGTTAAAGGTTTTCTTTCTTTTCACTAAGAAAAAGTCCATAGGATAAACTGTTTCAAAGAAGAATTCTCCAGAATTACTCAAAATTAAAGTCTATTGTCCAGAGTCATAGTTTTCTTCACAATCCCTGTTTAATATATTTAAAATTAAAAATTAAACAGTTGTTAGATAAAAATAGAAGTTTTAGAACATCTTTAACAACAACAGCCAAGATAAAGGTTTTGTTAGAAAAAAGAAAATCTTGCCATTTTTAAAAATCTTGCAAATTTTTAAATCCAAGTATTGACTTGAATTGTAGTTCTGCTTTCCATGCACACACAAAAACACACAATTACATATACATAGATCCCTGATTAAGACATTTTCCAAAATGGCTTATTAAAAATGTAAAAGTCAATTTCAACAGAAGTCACATTTTGTTTGTCCAGAGCACAGTTGTTTCTTCAGAAGATGAGTATCTTCCTTTCCCATGATGTTTCCTTAGAGGTTCTATCTGTCTACCTGTGAATGAATCCGTATTTTACACGTCACACAGCTTGTGACAATAAGTTAAATATTACTGTGCCCAGTGAACAAGTGCCTTTTAAAAACCAAACCAAATCAACCCTGTGTCATGGCTGAGGCCATGTCTAAGAGGCAGACAGGCTTATCCTTCCTTCTGTGCTGGCCTCCTCCACTTTTGCTCATTAGATGTTTTCTGATGCATACGGAGACTCATGCATTTGGCATACGTGATGAAACAGAATAAAAACAACAACAAAAGCCCTTTGCGACTTCTCAGATTCATTGCATCACCTATAGCTCTTCCATTTCAAAGTGCGTATTAAAGCTATTTGCCATGGATGTGTGTTCAAAGATCCTTGTCAGGCTTGGTTTCAGTAGCTCCACGGAATGACAGGACAGCTGCTGCGAGGTATCGCTCTTCAGGGCCATGATCTGATTCGCCCCAGGATCCCTTCTGTCATAGTACAGAGCCCACAGCAAAGTAATAGTGAGGATCATAGCCAGGATCTGTGTTACTCCAATAGAGATTCCTAGAAATCTCAGCACTTGCAATTGTTTCGTCCCCCTCAAAAAAGTGTACATTTTTTTACCGCATCCCTATGAAACAAAAATAGATTGACAAAAATTAGTATTATTTGGCTTGCAGTTCCCAAGGTTTAAGCTCATCCTACCTAGAGCTGGCTTGTCTGGCTCCTCGTAATTTCTCTCTCATCTCCTTCAAACACTACTTTCAAAATTATTTTGTCTACTTTTTAATCACTTCTGTAATTCCTTATTTTTTTTCACACACTGAGAGCTTACCGCATATAACAAGCTTCAAGAGATCTGCACAACTCTTCAATTCAGAAATTACTCAGTTGATCTGAGTTCCTATCAACTATCACTGATTTTTAAAGACACTCAACTGGTTTTGTGAAGGTTCAAAAGCCACTAAGTCCCCTTAATCACCTGGTTTCCTTAAATTTAAAATCTTCAAGGCCGTAAATTATTTTAAACTCTTTAGACTTTTTGTACAAGTAATACCACAATCTGAAGTTGAAACAATATTCTAGAAAAGATCTACAGAACTGTATGACCTCATCAGTGTTTCTTCCCACCTTTTTTAGTGTTTTATCTGGACTCATTACATGCCACTTTCTTAGTTCCACAGAAAGTCCCTAGGAGGTAGAAAAATCATTATATTCCAGACACCACCTGAGTAAGGAACATTAACAGAATAACCACAGAACTTCAGAACGCAGTGGGTACAAACAAGACTTTCTTTAGTACTTAGTGGCAATAACGCCACATACATGTGGCATTATTGCTGTTTTCCATTCTTAAACTAGAAGCAACTCCTCACTGCAAAAAGCATATCCATTTATGCTAGTTCTACTTCACCTGCCTGCCCTATCCATAGATTATATTTTAAAATTAACTGCCTTAATTTCTGATCTGAATGTAGAAACTTCCCTGTCAATTCTTGTGATGGTATTACAGAAAGAGACAGTTTTACCTTGTATCTTGTGCTGGGCTGTTGCTACTTAAATCACAGTAATGTCACAAACTGCTGTGAGAGCAGCTATAACAACCCATCCTGCATCAGGCTCTGCACAAGCCTGAGTGGGCAGCTAGACCCTGCTCCAAAGAGCTGACCATCCATATGCTGTGTGAGGAAGATGGTCACATTCACCACCTCTGCAATTATTTACAGGAAAATTATTATTATTTACAGGGAAAAAGTCTCACGAAAACTATGTTAAAACATCACAAGTTGATGTTTCCCAGACACATCAACGGTTTGACTCTTTCCAAACCATTAGTGCATGCTTCACAGTTTGATTATGTGGCCAACTAATTACTGTACAAGGCGTCAGAAAAGCTCCCAGGCCCTCATAAGGCAGCAAGGATCCACAAACAGACACCAGCTCTGGGAACTGCTGGATAACAGTGCAAATACAAGCTATGATGCTTGCTGCTCAGGAAAGGTGATGCCTAGTCTTAGGAAGAATGAAACCTTGAAGAAAAGGCCCTTAGTTACTCTAGCCCGTGGTTATTCTCTGTAACAAACTTTGCAGGGCTTCACAGTACAAAAATCAAAGGAACCCAGCCACCAAGGGAAAATCCAGAGTAGCAAACTGGATGGGGTAACACCACAAGAACTAATAGGCATTGGTCCCAGAAGACAACATCAGGAACCCACCAAAACGGGCACTGTCTTCATAATATCATTTTTGTGTTTATACCCTTACTACGTATTTGTTATAGCTTTTCTATGAAAAGAAAGCAATTGATGAAAATGACAGAATCTGAAGGCAGGACATAATAAATAGCACTTTTCAATCACACTGAAATTCCCCAAAGCCAACAATTTCAAATGCTATAGTCCTGAATGTATTTGATGAAAGGCCCAATTGTTGCCTCACAAAAAAAAATTTACACTGCAGTCAACAGATTTTCATTTTGGATCTAAATACGATTTCTGTACTATATGATAATTGTACCAGAGTAACCTAAAGGATTTCAATGTCTTTGCTTCATTCCTCATTTTTTTTGTGTCATTTTCTAAACACTAACAAAGTTTAGACACAGATCAAGGAGTAAATGTGGATTCCCTGACATCTGAAAAGAAAAAAAAAAATAAGTGTAGCAAAAGTAATGTAATTGAATTCAATGAGGAACAAAAATATGCTGGTGTCTTTTTTTGAGTAGAAGACAGTGTTGTAATTATACTACTTTCTAAATATATATATATTTTAATTACAGAGAAACTGGATACATTTAACTACTTCTGATAACTTTAAGGGATAAAGGTACATGCTGGTCACAATTTAAAAATGCTAAACCACAGCAATATTCAAATTGAGCTCATTCGCTGCCTAGAGGAAACATCCATTAACAGAGAGCAATAGCATTAATGTCTACATCTCCTGCAGTACAGACACATAACTGAGACAAATTATGCCCAATCTAGATAGACTGCCTCCCTCCATTTAATGATGTTCTTACAGTTCTGCTCTAATACACATTCAAAATCAGTTTCAAAATTGAGAAATATCCAGCCACCCCTGTTATCCTCACATTCATGCATTTTATTTCTGCTTATGCGACACATTCATAGTTGGTAGTCTGCAATTAAAGAGTACATAAATACACTTTCCTCGGCAAAAGTAAAAGTTTGTCACTAAACAGGGAGCTCTTGTCGACAGCTCAAAAACAGTATAAAACTTTGCAGCCATCATTCAGAAGAATTAGCTTCAGACCCCTACAAAGCTTGGATTAAAGGCCTGATTCATATCTCTTACAAAGGCTGTTTTATATTTTCAGTGTTAAAATGGAAACAAAGCCTGTACTTCTGATTGACTGCAACATCATGGAATAAGGATCAGATCTTAAGTAAGGCACTTCTCAGAGTAGAAAAGATAAACCATCAGCATATTCAAAAGATCTGTTGTATACTCTAATTTTGTGTATACTCAAAATTATGCTAGAAAACAAAATGAAAAATACTGAACATGCAATTTCGATTTTTCTGAAGATATCAAATCCTAACAATCATTTTATCTAGGCTACAGTTCCTGATCACAATACGGGCAGAGCTCTCTCCTTGTCCTCAGACCACAATAAACCTCTGCGACCACATCATCATCTGACACACCTTCCTCACAACCACAGTCTTTCTAAGGTTAGTCTGTTCCATGAACTGCACCAAAGATGAAGCTCATCAGAATAAAAGCAGTCCAAGAAGACTAACACATCTGAAAAACAGCTTTCAAAATCTAGCAGGGTAAATTTGATTCTTGCCAAAAAACACTCTCAAGCAGAAATATAAGTAAGCCACCTTTCTTTCTATAAAAATTGTATTAAGGATTCCAGCTTAGACTGCAGAAGACTGTGAGGTCCCAGCAGAATATGACACTATAGCTACAACATAACAATTTTATCAATCCCAGCCAAGCCAAACTTCAGTTTTCTGAAGTGCTACAAAGAATTCTTCTGAATTACCAGAATGGACTTAGAAAGCATTTGCATAAACCAATTTTAGGCTAGCAAGGCTAATCTCATCAGACTCCTTTCTCAAACCACCAGACTATGTAAGTTTGCTTTCAGTCACTTTCTAAAAAAAGCTTTTCTCCTTCAGTTCTCCCAAGTAGAAGTCAGACAGATTAGCCTTGCAAGTGTAAGTTGTTTTTGCATGATATTGATAAACATATTAGCAAGTATACTGTGCGACAACCCACAGGCAAGCACCATGGGGAAAAAAAAAAACCCAAATGTTTTGCCAACCAAATACTGTATGTATCTCAAAGAGTGACGGAGTATTTTTGTGGCCAGTAAAACAGAACACAGCCTGTCGCTTTCTGGAAGGGATTCTGCAGTAGAGAACCAAAAATAAATACTTGCTAAAAGCTGAATCCTTCCAAAGTGATCTGGGTAGGGTAGGGGAAGAACCATAAATGTGCCCTCCAGGTTTTTTGGGGAAAAAAGCCAGGAAGACTTTCTATCAAGTGACTCTTAACACAGCCCTTACATTCTACATCATCACTGGCCATTAATTTTCCCACAGCAGAACCAAAAGAACATGAACATACGAAGTGCAAAGAGAACCACTCTCCTGGAATATGGCTGTGGGAACGAAACGTTAGCAGAAGAGATGAGATGACAAAACCTTGCAGTTTTGACACTCCAGCGAGTAGTACTCCTCAAAGATTTGTGTCACCAGGGACCATTCATTAGTGCGGCCAATGTGACAAGCCCAGCAGAGTCCCTTCCTTGCCAGCTTCTTCCCCAGTTCTTCAGAAGAGATCAGAATAGCCCAGCTCAGGTAATACCTATTGCGCTCATGTTTCTTTTCTCTCCTTCCACCTAAAGGCCTCTCTTAACACCTCCTATGTTAATTGCTGCAGTTTCTTTCCCTCTTGTATCCTACTTCGTGCAAAATCTACCTCCAATCCAGAGGGCACACAGATAGATTGAGCTCTCTCCAGCATGAAGTTTTCACTGAGTGCTCACATACACTTGCCTTTTCACGTAAGGAAGAATGATGCTCAGGGCAAATGAACATTCTGCAGCTTCCATACTTCTACACTTCTTGACTGCTCTCTACAGCAGAGTTGGTCTGTATGGTACCAATACCAGCAACCACTATTGCAAAGTGAGCCACAGTTCTTCAATAATATGTGAGAGACTGGCAGGTGCCAGAAGAAGCCTCTATGGCTTTCCCATTTAGAGACCGACCCTTCTAAAGTGCTGCCTGTGCTGCAAGCCTTGCTGTAAGACAGGAGGGACTCTTATAAGTAGCTGGTGGAAAGAAAACAGCCTCTGCCACTGTCTTTAAGGTCCCCTAGTACAAACTGGCCTTGTGAGACACCTGCCTTTTGGCAGCTCTGCCTTCTGTCTTCCTAGTGGAAGCACACAAGGCCTAGGATGGATGTCTGAAAGTCCAGAATATGTTATATAATTACTACTCATAGAGTCAATGCCACACAAATCTAGCAACTCACTCCACATCAGTGATGTCATTTCCCAAAAACTTGATTGTTTCCTGGAAGCAGCTAATTTTCATCTTGTTTAAATAGTGAATCTCTCCAGCTTCAGAGGTATCTCTCCAAACTCCTCAACAACAGCCACACAATAGATTCTTGTAAGAGTCTTGAACAGCAGCAAGAGATTGAGACAAGACAAAACTTCTTTGGGTGCTCTTTCATATTGCAGAGTTCCACTGACCACAGGAGAAATGCTCATGCTGCAGCATCTGAAAGCACACTTCTGAGACCTGTCCTCCTTCCTATGCACCCTATATTACTCTTAAAGCAAACAAGAATGCACCTCTTCTCAGATCCTTATAACTACTTGACTTAGACATGCTTTTTATGGCTACTGGACTACCTGGACTATTGGTCGTTCTGGTATTACTGAATGCACAATTAAAGGTTTTCAGAGCTCTGTTAGCGTAACAAAAAATAGTAGGTAGCAAAGCAGCCTCCAGACAAACGTGACTTTAGGCCACATTTTTCTAAGAAGTTATAAGAGTTTTAGTAGAGAACACATATGCTTGTTTTTTCAATTTTCACCCTAAATCCAGTAATGACTTGCCACCATTATCACCTCCCTTACCCATTTTGAGTCAAATAGGTCCTCTCTGGTTTAAAGGCTTCTTTTTTTTTCTTTATTCTTTTAAACTAATAATCATACTGTGATGTTGTAGAGTAAGAAAGAGCATTATCACACCAAGTTTCTATGCATGCTGATGGTAGATCAACTGAATTACCTGCTTCTCTGCATAAGCCCTGTTAAGAAGAGAGCTCTCAACTTCCACAGGACTTCCCAAAAGCATCCTTCACTGTACATACCACTGCAGTCCTCATTACCATAGGGTAAAGAGAATTTATATTAAGTTTGGCAAGCTGCAAGCTGAACATTACACCAAAACTAATTTATTTTTTTTTTTGACTGGTGCAAAATTCAACTCCAAACTAATGAATATAGAATCACAGAATGTTAGGGGTTGGAAGGGACACAGAAAGATCATCTAGTCCAATCCCCCTGCCAGAGCAGGAACACCTAGACCAAGTCACACAGGAACATGTTCAAGCGGGTTTTGAACATCTCCAGAGAAGGAGACTCCACAACCTCCCTGGGCAGCCCGTTCCAGTGCTCTGTCACCCTCACAGTGAAAAAGTTTTTCCTTCTGTTTACCCTAAACCTCTTGTGCTCCAACTTACTCCCATTGCCTCTTGTCCTAACACTGGATAACACTGAGAAGTCTGGCTCCATCCTCCTTACACTCGTCCTTACCATATTTATAGACATTAATGAGGGCCCCCCTCAGTCTCCTCTTCTCAGAAGCAGAGGATACCACGTCTCTAGAAGGACAATATGCATTAACAAGTCCAAGCTCCTCTGCACAGGAGCCATTACTCCATTCTTTGAAACACCTTGGGTATAGAGGGAGATTGCACAAAAATAGGACAAAAACCACACCTTTGTTTTCTTGCACGACAGAAGCATACAAACCTCCAATTTCACTGTTGCATCATTATTTTTGACCTCTACAAAACCACTGAAAAAACAGCTACTTGGTAAAGGTTCACCACAGCTTTGGTGAGCAAGTACCCAGGAATAGCCACATTTCCACTGCTGTTTACACTGACATTGCCTCACCAAGACTTTCACAGGCATATTTGTTCCCAGCAGTATATGTCTCAGACAAAATATAATTTCTGTGCACCTTACAGTTACCAACTAAACCCACTTGCAAGCTAGACAACAAATTACAAGTTCTGATAGCTGTAAATGCAGATGTTATTAACATTTTTAGATGTGATAGAGGAGGTAGGGAGCATTTATTAGTTTTTGCCACAGCCCTGGTCAGAAGCAGACAAGGATGCTCAGTTTCCCTCCTATCATCTGCCAGCACCTTAAAATCTAAGTGCGTAAATACAATCAGTTCTTTACTGGGCCTGGCAATATGAAGCTAGATCCTGGAGAGAAGTCAACACCAACAGTGTTACTACTTCCATGCCTAAGTTACCATTTGCAATAGCTGAGATTTTTCCACATCCTTTGTCTCCTGTCCCAGGAAGTTTTGTTAGCCTGGGAAGAGTGCTGCATCAATGCCCAGGACCAGCTCAAGCCTGGAGCCAGCCTAGTTGCATTCGTTTGGCATCAGAGGCATTAAGCTCTGTCAAACCTAAGCTGATCTGTGCAGATCCCATGTGGTACCCTTGCACCTAAGCAACCTGTTTTATCTACAGGCTGTGTTGTCAGGGAATGAATTATTCAGCATTAATTGATTTTTTTTTTCCCCCCAAAGAAATATATTTTCTTTACAGTTTATCTGAAATACTGAATTTTCTTGCCAAGTTGCTCCACCACAAATACCCAGAAGTGATTTTAGTCAACGTCGTTTCCTCTTTGTTCCTTCCTTATTTTCTTAGAATAATTAAAAGAATGAGATGTCAATAAAAACATCAAAATATTCTGAGGTTAAAATTTTTCTTTCCTAAAAGCTGAAACAGAAAATTTTGATTCTTCAATTTGAGGGAGGGGAATTGGCACCAAAACACTTCACAAATCACTTGGGTCAAACAGAATACTCATTTTTGCTGAATGAAGTACACAACCAAAAATCTTACCCAGCTCCATTTGAAATTTAGCATTTAGAGTGAAAATGCATGTACAGCTTCAGCTTTATGCATAGGTGCATGCTTCACCAACAATAAATTGAACAGAGCAGGGCACAAAGACACTGTACTAAATTGCATGCTGCAGCCTCCAATTTTGTACTTTCAGATATTTATGGGCAGCTGCAGAGTTGTGGGTGCGCTCATTTTTCACATGCAAAGGGTCATTTTGCACATCCAGATATGCCTGAAAAATTAAAGACTTGTTTGAGCACTGATGAAATACAACTCCATGAACTGAACAAAAGCATTAAGGCATCTTAGCAAAGGGAAGGAGGAAATACAGGAACATTATGGGAGATGCAGGAAATATTGAAGACAGAAACTGAAAACAGATGAATATTTGCCAAAGCATGCCTTTGGTTTTGGAAATTTTTCCTTCAGTTAAGAACAGCCTCAGAAGTAGAGATAAGCAAGACAACATAACCCAGCTGAACATCTGCCCTTGGCTTCTCGCATTATATCTTAAGATAGGGATGAACCCATGCGGTTGAACAAACACCCTTAAACATGTTATACCTTCATATTAATGAAACTACTGAAAATAAAACACTTGGAGGGAGGAAACATTTCCGTGCACCAGCACACAAGAAGCCACCACCCCATCCTGCAGGCTGGTTTAATGAAAGGGCAACAGCCTCCACTGCTAGCAAAGCTACACTGATTCCTATCTGCTAGACTTATGGCCATAGATTATGGCTCTCATCACTTCTCTTATACCCCACATACTGTGGGGAAGGAGGCATCAGGGTCCATGAAACAAAGGCACTAACACTTTCGTAAGTAGTCAAGGGTTGGCTGAAATTTGGGGCCTCTTCCCCTCCTCACCACCTACCTCCTCCAGCTCATTCACACATACTCCTTCAAAATGCAGACACACATGCACATAACCTTAGTTCTTTCCACAGACGACGTGGCATCAAATTGACAGAGCTGTGACGATTTGACATCCAAGCTGATAACAGAACAGCACTTTTGAGCAACACTTGAACAATAGGCAAGAAATGTGGCTTCCATAAATGGGTGAATTTACAGCTTACTGTTCAAGAAATAAATAAACCATTACCCACAAAGCAACGTTTCCCTTTGAAGTATGTCACCTGTCACTAAAGGTTAAATAACTGTCAACTGCTCATGCAAGGCTGGCGGGGGTAGGTTGTAGCTTCACAACTTCTTAGAGCTTAATGGCAACTGCACAGTTATAACCCTCCTGCTTTAAGGAACACAACATTACTGGCTGTCAGCAGTGGGAAATGGATTACCTACTACATGCCCGTTACCAGCTCATTGTCTGATTTCATAGATGAAACAGGTCAAAATATAGTAGGCAGCAATCAGCATTAAATAATGGGCCAACTGCTATGACTGACGTGACAAAATGCAAGAGACGTGGGCTTCAGATCTGGGAGCCAACTCATAAAGGAGAAGCAAAGGTCTTCCTCTCTCTGTCTCCAAGATATAGTCACACCATTAGTCTGTGCCTTCGTTACCCATCTGTGAACCAGGGACAACAGACACCTGTCACTTGGATGCTCCTGATGTCCTAGGCAACTAGGACAAGATATTCATCACTTGGACCATCTGGTAAAGGGAGCAGGGGCAGGTGAAAGCAAGCATGAAAAGAACACCAGGGAGACCACTAGTGAAGCTTCAAATCCTACACAGACTGTTCACAAGCCACTAAAGGAGATAGCATCTTCTCTTTTTTTTGCCCTTGACCTGTAAAAATCTGGCACCTAAAGTTTCAGGTGAGGTGACTCCCTCCCCTGCTTCCTTCTAGCTCTGGAAGGACAAGACCAGCTTAAAACCCTGAACCACAAGCAGGAGATGACCGCAGGGCAGGAAGCCTCCTGGTAGAGTGAGAGTCATCAGAAAACATGCCAGACATTCAGACAGTGAGCTGAAAAAGTACCTGCTTCTAGAAATAAGACTTGCTAGCCTGCCTTCTCCCACAGAGTCTGGCACGATGAGGAACTGGGCAGAAATGACTTGTGAAGTCCCTCAGGCACTGGTTAGAAGTGGTGGTAACCTTGTCAGTCAGGTAGTGCTACCTGCCTTCCCCCATCTAAAGGGAGCACATATGGATTTTAAAAATGAGAAGTCATTATTACAGAAGGGAAGATAACTTATATCGTTGATATGGGCAAGGGTTTGTCCCTCCACAGACACACAAGTACACACGTATTATAGGAGCTCCCTCACCCTGTAGTTGGCTGACTAGGTTCACAGGGCTCAGTCACCTGCCTCTCCAAAGTCCTCCCAGGAAATAGAAAACACTAGGGAGAGTTAAAGTCTCATCTCTCAGCTGGATAGTCGTTAGTCTTACAAACATGCCAAAGTGGTCTGTTACTACTCTTCTGTAGTATCAGTGATATTACCCTACCAGGTTGAGAAATGTTCAGAAATGTTTTTTCTGACAAGGCTCAACAGCACTCCAGCTTTTGCCCTGTAAAACTGTGTCTCCTTAAGACCTCCCTTCCCTCTCCGAATAATGGGTGCACATCCCAAAGAACCACTGGTCATTCTTTGCCTTCACTTGAGAGGGAATTACTGGAGTTGAGGGTCTGACCTAGAGATAACCACAGATTGACAATAGAGCCCTGAGAATATTAAGGAACAAAACTCTTTTTCAAACATCTTCACTCAGCTGCTTTTCAAATCCCAAGTGTCCATATGGCTAAATCAGCATGAAGGGCTTGCTGTGAGAGTAAAAAGATCTCCAGCATCCCAGAAGCAGATAGACATTTAATAACAGGAATAGCACTGGGATATCTAGGAACTTCAAAAGCCATTTCTATCTCAAAAGCATATCTCCTCCTCCAATCCACCAAAACTGCCAATAATGAAAGCTGAATTCCTGATAATACCAGGGGAAGGAAAGGGGAGTTTGTCCCAGTTTGCCAACAGCACAAATCTCATTTGCACATTGCATTTTAAGTTTCATGTGGTTCTGAAACTTCATGCCTACTCTTGACCCCTGGACTATTCTCCAGTACCTAAGGTCTAGTGAAGTTAAATGAATCAGAGAAGAGGAGCATGATTCAAGAGGAAGCACATGTTGTAGAAATGCCACATTACCCTTTCTTATCCACTAAAGCCAAACCTTGCCCTCACAGTGTGTTTCTCAACCTTCTAAGAGCCTGACATTGGGCTGGCATCAAGAACGAGGGGGGTGGGCTAGATGACCTTGAAGGTCCCTTCACAACCCAAACTACTCTGAGCAGCAGACAAACACTCACCAGGTTTGTCATCCTCTATTTTATCTAGGAATATTTCTAGCTGTATGTAGGCAGTTGCAGTGTGGCATCACAGAGAGTAGCACTGTCTCTCTTAAGTCTCCTGTTCTTAACAGGAAGATTAGTAGTTAATGTAACTTCCCCTGAGGAGTCATCTAGGAAGCTTTTAATGAACCAGACAGAGGACCTGACATGACAGGAGGGTCACAAACTGATTCTTTGTATTAAAACCTTTATCAAAGTTTGTAGTGCTCTTAAGTTCAGACAAATTTTGACAAGACCCAAGTCATTTGCCCTTAAAGAGCCCAAGTAATAAATTATCCAAGCCACAGACAGCATCATCCAAACACAGAGTTATAAGAGTGTTCTGTTCTCTCACTTCTCATGGCCCAGTAGATGTGACAACACAAAAACATGCGTTTGAATGCAGCAAGCTCTGTATTCTCTTAAAGAGATTTGTTCTTAGCCTTCCCAAACCCTTTCAGTACCACCCCACCAGAGAGAAACATGCATGCAATTATTTGGCACCTTTTCTCTCACTTGACAGCCAAGAGGAATCCAGAGGCCAGTTTTCCTGATGCCCTGACAACCCTACAGGGATGGGATATTCATTTCCATTCCCATGCCAGATGACAAGCAAGTTATAAATTGTGTTCAATCCTACCATCCCTTGTTTATCTACCATGACAGTCTTCTCTGGTTCTTGTGTGGCTAGGAGCCCAGAGGGCATGCCTGACCTTTTTCAAGCTGTTCTACAATGTCATAAGCTCTTCTGCCCCTTTTTCTATTTTCCATCATTTTATTCATGTCCTGCCCTTCTCCCTCTACTACTCCAACATCCCTTTATTGCATTTCTCCTAGAAGTTTATCTTCTCCTGTCTCTCTGTCCATGAATTACAGCCTCTTACCTTCCTCTCTTTTCCTTTTCTTGTTCCCTTTGACGGTGTCTCTTATTTCTCTCCTCTGCTTGTTGAGCAGGCCAAGCTTTCACCCAGACACTCCATTAACCCAAGCCTCCTATGACTAGCTGCAGTTCTGAAAACAGATGAAAACCGGGCTCTTCTCCCTCACTACATCTTCCCTCCCTGCTTTCATTTATCTTGGTTCCTTCATGGTTTTTTACCTCATCCCCTCATCCCCCCTTCTCTCTTCAGACACATAATTGTGCCTGGTCCTCTCTTGATCTGCTGTCATTTTTTGAGCTCCCCATTTTGCTCATCTTCCAAATGCCCATCAACACACTCGGAAAATTAAAGTCCAAGATTATTCCTTTGCAGCTGTCCTAGTGCTGAGTTGAATGAAACATCACTTACATCCAGAAACTTCCTTTCAGGGCAGGGTAAACTAAGACATCTTGCAATTCTTGCTAAGGTTGCTGTAGAAAGAAAAACTTATTTACAGAGACAGATCAGGGGGATGTTATTAAGATGGCTTTTAAAGAAAAAAGATGGAATAAAAAAAGCAGGGGTGGTGGCATGGGTGGAATGAGAGACATGACAAATCCTTTAGCTGGGATCTGGTTTCTAACAGCAAGATTTGGCTAATTTTCCCTCAAACATAGACTAAAAAAAAAAGATGTGTCAGAATCTTTCATCCTCAGAAATATGGGAAGTTGTATTTATGGTAAACATGAACACCATCTGATTGTTTGACTTAGTGTCAGTGCAGTTAATTTTTACACAACACTTGGGCAACTGCCTAGTGAACACAGGAACTGGTGGGTTTGTATTTAATTGCCTCATTACATAGCAAGACAGAGGAGAAAATAGACTAAAGCAAGACTAAGGAAGAGTTTGGGATTGCAATGTCCCTGATAACCCTCATTGTACAGCTGGAGCAGGACCATTTTTCAAGTAATAATGTGCAGAATGACAAGATGTAAAAAGGCCATCACAGGCGCAAGAAAAACAATGACCAGTTCAGCAGGAAGATGGTGTTCACACTGAAACAAGGCAATTCCACCTTTACCAAAGCACTGCAAACACCCATCACAAGAACATAGGAGGGTTAGGGAGCATATTACAGTTACTTGATGTGAGGAAAGACTGAGATGCTACGGGCATTCGTGGCAGACAAAAATTGGGAACTGTGGATGAAGAGAGCGTCCTTCATCCTAAACAGAACATGACCGAAATGATATCTCTGCAGCAGGAGAAAAACGGTCATCTTCATGGATGCAATTTCCAGAAGAGGAACACGACTATGCATTAAGAACCTTAAATCATGAGCAACAGAACCAGCTCAAGCCTCATTTCTCAAAAAAAAAAAAAAAAACCTGTTTGGTCCTGGGTAAAAGTACTGACACAAGCTTTCACCAGGGCTGGGTTGTCTCCTGCAAGACTTGTGGCACTCAAAACAGCAGAGCTCACTTTGCAACTTCACTGTGGCATCGTTTCAAATAGCCACCTTTTTAGTTATTTCCATAAAACAGAGGACAAAACCTTTTAATCACCTAATTTTGACACTTCTGGTTGAAAACAGCCAATGTGTTCAAACAATGAGGCAAAACAAACAGGAACAGACAAACACACAAAATGGTTCCCTATGTTTTCTTCTGTTAAGGGAGTAAAAGGCACAGTGCCAAAAAATAAGACACATGGAAGGCTAGCTATCATAACAAATTGAGAAGCAGCTCAGAATTCCTAGCAATAGAATGGGATCATAACTCAACAGCCATTTCTGATGGCAAAACGTGGAGAAATGACAAAAAAGGGAAAATCAATGGTACACTGTATTACCTGGCCATAAAGTATTCAAGAAGGATAGACTGGGGCTAAGTTCTCGTCTAACATAACTCCAACGACTACAGTAGAGTTATGGCAGTAAAGATACTGGTCTTCTAATGCAGAGGCCATTAGAGCAGCGATAGACTCAACTACCACAGTATCCAGTGACATGACATCACTGCAGGCACAGAATCTTAGTTTAACATCTGCCTTGACAAAAACACCAAGCTGTAAATATATTTTCAAGTTATAATACAAGCTTTTTTAGGTATACATTCCACAGTGAAGGAAATCAAAGAGGAAATGAAATCTAATGTAACAGCTACCTCATCAGTCACAGCAAGATGAAAGTTAAGAAACAATTTTGGTTTAAGTGCTTCTTGAAGCTGCCAGTTCTAGCATACAAGGAGAACTGAAAATTGTTTTTTCCATTAATTCAGACAAGTTAAAATAAAGGTAATTATTGATGAGCTAACGTATACCAGTGACCAGAATATCATCCAGTTCACGTTCTTAAACCGGCAATCGGAACAAAATTTAAGATTCCTTTAGATGCACAAGGTACTAACACTTAATCAGAAATCAGCAAGACTGAGTAAACACCAAACACCTCCATTATGCCTGAACCGCAGCGTAGCGCACAGTAACTCAGACTATTTTTTTTCCCTGTATGTGCTTATGACTTGTAAAAGTAAGTAATAAGGTGACAATTTTTCAGAAGACACATCTAGTTTACACTGTAGAACTCTTCCGATGTCTCTGATCAAGCTGCGTATACCCACAGCGTAATAGCCGGTCAATCCCCTGTTGCCAAAGGGAAGGTAACACACAGGAGAAAACGCAGTTTGAACTGTCCACGCAGTAACAGCTGCAGCTGGTATTAATTGTGACCGCTCAGGGAAGAGACCTGGGTGTCACCGGGGACAGGTCAATGACAGCCCAATCAATATGCAGAGGCAGTAGAGAAGGGTGAGGGGAAGCAAAAGAACCGCGTGGTTGATGAATGTCCCCAAGTACATTCCAGCTCTACCATATAAATTAGAGGTGTGCTTTCATTTACAATGCTACATTTGATTCCAGCCAACAACGCTGCCCTCCCTGCCCCCATGGTGCAATACAACTAAAACCATCAGGGATCGGAACAGACAAATACGATTACTGCCTGTATGAGGCCACAGATGCTTCCAAGGACAAAGTTAACTTTCATCCTAGTGGGGCAGATGCCTTTGCTATGGAAGATGACTTAGGGACTCCCTAAGGCCTCATCTTCAAAGGCAAACTGAATACTGAGTCATAGTATTATTTTTTATTTATTTAATTTTTTTTCGGGCTGCTGAGTTCCCACTCAAAGATGACCAAATAAGGAAGCCAAGTGGTTCCAGCATTAATTTACAGGGCTTCAAAGATGAGGAGTCAGCTGAGACCTGATCACTGGCAGTGGGGTTGCACAGTCTGCACTGACCCACAGAAGCAGAAAACTACCCTGGTGCGATGCACATCTCTGCAGATCTTCATTCCTGCTCCTGAGACACCAAGTGCACCTTCGTAGAAAACAACCACGTGGGAGATGGCTTCCTCCTGGTTCAGCTACACACAAATCTGTCCAGTTTGAGAGACTACATCTTTGCCAAAGCAGATCATGAAATAAAGCTCTTCCTATTCTTCAGATGAAGTTGCTCCTCTCCATTTGCATCTGATAAGATCGGAAGGAAGGGGGGAAAAAAACCCATCTTCCTCAGAACTGAAAATGATCTTTTGACCTCCCAAGTATGACACTTTGTTTTGGCACTACTGCATCTTCTTTTTGCTTAGCGATATCCTCGGAAGCAAGTTTGCTGCCATTAGAGAAATTGCTGCAGCTGTAAATAGTGATGAACATTGAATATTCTTTAGAATTTCTGGAAATCTCATCTCACGCCCATGACTGCACTCTAATTATCCAATTAGGAAGCAGGAAGAAAAGCACATGACTTACTGTGTCCAGTCAAATCTTGCATACTTCACTCAAACTGTGACTATCAAACAAATTGTTCACAAATTAGAGAGTCCAAAATTATTCACAAAAATTCTTTGAATCATCTCCACCCACCAATAAATTGAGGGAAGGCAAGAAATTATGATCTGCTTATCAGCAATTCTAAAACATGAACAGGATGCTGAGTTTGCCAGGCTGCTTCTAAAAGTTGTTTGAATTTTCACCATAACAAGTATGCAAATTTGAGCACTGCAGACTATCGTTGGAGTTTAGTGAATAACAACAGCCTCAAATATGGTCAAATTTAAATAAAGACAGAATGCTTCCACAGCTGTCATGATTCTTCACACACCCGCTCATTACCTATGAATTGTCTACCCAGTACTCCATGCATGTTATCGCTGCTGACAATGTAGTTGAGAGCATGATACCAGAAAAAGGCTTGTTCAAGACCAACTGTGATTGCACACAACTTAAAGTTGCGTTCGCTTCCCTTTCCTTCTCTGACAAAATCCACTGACCTCAATCAGTTCCTCAGTCATTTCTTGTAAGCCCTTAAAGTTTCTGGTTTTCACTTTGTCTTAATATTTTTGAGCCTTTATAAAAATTCAATATTTTCAAGAGAAGAGATCAAATATGCATTGAAGCCTTCATTTTTTTGAGGCTCTTATAATAGACGAACATCTAACTAGGTTCTGGGAAACAACTTTATGCATTCTTTTCACCGGGAATCCCTTAAACAGTATTTCCCTCCACCTCTTACTCACTTCTGAAGGGAAGGGAGGGAAAGTTATTTCTGCAGGAATTACTTTTATTGGAAGAAGGAGATACAAGGGAAAGTGCTAATAAAAAGCTGTTTCTCTTCTTTTCCTGGGATACAAGACAGACAAACAGAAGTTCATGACAAAGCCCTCTGATGACTAATTCCTTTTGTTGCAATAAATGCTAACAGCTCTCCACTTCCCACACAGACACACGCTTGATTTCCTTAGATATTGCTCAAATGCATATTCTGAGTATTAGAGAGATGTGTGCCCTGGTTAACAGGCAATACAGGAGAAAGCAGAGTACTTCACTGGTCACACACACACAAAGCTGCTTTCTTATAGGAGGGACAAAGTACATCATATCATGACTTTGCCCTATACAATTTCTTTACCACTAATTGCTTGGTCAACTCCTACTGTTAAAATAATGCACAGATAACACTTGCAAATGCCCCTTTTCTCTCTCTCTCATATGTAAAATCCTGTCTTGCACATCAAAACGCACCCTTCACAAATCATAGCATAATGCTTATCGTATCCTCGTGATTAAAACACAGCCTGCTACCACCTTCAATAGGTATGCAATCTTTATAGATGACCAGGTCATTTGTGATTTTTGCCTCCTCTCTCCCCATCCTCATCGGTACATTTTTCAAAGTCTGCATTGAAACAACTAAAAGGGATCTCATCTTTAAAGAATGAGGGCTCAGCACCTTGTGATAATTAAGCTTCTTTAAGGAGTCTCAATTTGGGCAAGCAGCCTCGCAGAATGGCCCATAATCACTAGTCACAGCTAAAAACCTTGCCTATATCGTATTCCTAGCTATTTCATGTTTCATATAAGGAATACAACTAGGAATTCAACCCATAAAGCCTTCTTTGTGCAACTGAGAAGCCTCAGAAGTGCTTTGAAAGGCTTGAAGGAAGAGAAATGATTTTAACAAAAGAACAAAAAAAAGAAAACTTGAAAGAGAACAGAAGTTCTGAAGTGTGTGGGGGTGGGAGAAGTCTTCAGTGTTAGGAACACCAAAGAGATCTCTAACTCAAAGCTACCAGAATAGCTTAAGCAGGCTGAGGTGGCTGTGGCTTGATATTCTTACTTCAGCAGTGACTGTAGTTTATTGCCCAGGGGACTGCACTGTGGATCTAACTGGACCGTGGTTTAATTTGCAGAGAACCCAGAGATGGTTGCTCCCTATACCCTGACAAGAGCAGTTCAGCTTCCAGGAGGCTACGGAGCTGTGCTTTCGTGTCATAGCTTGCTGGCACAGAAACCACAGACTACCTCTTCTAATTAGCACCGAGCACAGGCGAAGGGACACAGACAGCAGGAAAAGGGCCCATGTTTGCTATGCATGAGCTGCCCTCCTCTGCCAGCAGAGTAGCTCCCAGCTGACCACCAAAAGGCTGAGGTGAGAAAGGGGGTGGCAGCTCCTTCATTGTGACAGCACCATGGCTTGAAATTCCAATCTCCTCCCGCTCCCCCGGGGTAGTTCATGAGCCATTTTGGTTAGTGAACATTGGCTCCTAAAATTAATGAGCGTGTCTGTTTTCAACATACAGTCAATTGCTGATTGTTCTGATCTGGTGAGCTAGGCTGATGAATACATACCACCCACGGATAAAGAAAGAGCTGGGCTTTCCTGCCCTGTGGTGAGAAAAGGGAAGGGGCAAAAGAAACAACGGCAAAGAAATTAAGCCAAATGACAAAGGAACATCAGGTACCTGAGAATGCACTTAATGGAAATATGAACTATGAAAAGATGTCACCTACTGCAGCTAAGGTTTTACTGAACACTTAGATCTGGTCATTTCTCCTTTTTTTTTCTGTAGCCAACACCAGACCCCAGATCCTATAGTCCCGGCCTTAACTGAATGCCAAATCACGCCCATAAAAAGGCATCTCCTCCTCACTCCACTCACTCATGGGAATAGGAAATTCTCACACCCTGGTCAACTTGTCCTCTCGTACAGTAACACCCAGCTTAGACATCCACTTCATGATGTCACTTCGTGCCATTGTGTTCTCAGCTACCCCACATCCCCCAGCGAAGCGGCTCGACACAGTGGGACGCAGACGTGTACATGGCCATTTTACAAAGCGACTGCATATGCTACCTGCACAATCATAGCAGGTGCAGCTAGTCAACCCAAAATGTCAAGTAATAAAAGTCCTGCTTAAGAAATAAGAGGCCAAACACCCCCGGTCAGTCGTAAGACATGGTGCCCACCAATAAATTAAAACTTTTATGCCACGGCATACATTGCATGTGCCTGTTATCTGCAGCCATGTGTTCACCTCATGAAAAATACATGAAGATCTAAGTGGCATTAAGAGTGTTTATGAGCCTATCACCTGGACAGATATTCCCTTTATGGTTCTAATGAAGTAACACAGAGAAAGATACACACAGAGATCATAACCTTCCAGAAAGAAAACAACCCCTATTCCTGTAAATCTGTATTCCTGAACGCCCTGACCCGAATTGTTGATGTCCCAAAATGAAAATGGATTCTGCCAGAACCGGCACACTAAAGAGCCCCCTTCATTTAACAACAAAGCATCTGTCAACCCTGTTGTACATCTGCCATGTACACATCAGGCTGGGCTCGCATGAGTGAGGAGGTGAACAGGAAGTGGGAGCAGGAGGTGGCTGGTAAAAGAGGAGGGAAAGGAAAAGCAGATAGCATAGAATCATGGAATGGTTCTGGTTCAAAGAGAGCAGAGGACGAATAGGAGCAGGGGAGATGGAAAAGTGGAGAGCAAGAGGGAAAGTTAAAGGGAGGTAAGGGAGAGTGTGTTAGATCGATCGCTGTCTCAGTATTAACTCAGTCACAGGGCTCTGATGATCTCTAAATGGACTGAGCTCTGCTCTCATGGTTTATGATACCAGCAGAACCATTTGATTGAGTTACAGTTCTTCAATTGATCGCTCCGTATCAGTAATCTTTGACTTTTCTACTCACCAGCCAGCTCCTCTTACAAAGGCAAGCTTTGATGGCAAGGAATGCTTTCCTGACAATTGTTTAGCTGGAGCAAATCGGTATAAGAGTTGAATTGCTTTCGTTGATGTTTCCCAGGGAGAGCAACGCGGCAGGTACCGCTACCAGTCCTTGATAGCAATGAAAGGGCAGCTAAGAAGAGACAAACACACTCGGGTATACAACGCGCAACCCTTTGAACTAGGCAGAGATGAAGGGTACTTTCACATAAAACATACCCGCACCCTCACGCCAGACATCCATTCTTCTCAAGCTGACCCGCTCGCATCCTCCTTTACTGAGCGAGCATCGGTGCTGCCAAAAGCCACTGCCTTTTTGCATTTCACTGGACATGCCTGCCTTACTGTTTGGTAACAGCTGAGCAGAGTGTATTAGTGCAGAGAGTAAGAAGCCATCACGGGCAGCACCCCGTTGTGTTAGGTACTGCTCAAAGAGGAACAGTTTCAGCCTGAAGGATTTAACGCCAAAACTAGAGCTAGAAGATGGACATAGAGGTAAACTACACAGAAACAAAAAGAAAATTTTAAACCATTGCAGACACACTGGTCTGGATGAAACATCTAGCTAAACCAATCTAAAAAAAAACAATTAAACATTGCACTCATTCTCCACCAGGAAGTGAATCTCAAGTGTTATTTGGTGTTTTAAGCTCAAACCTTAGATATTTAACTTTACTGCATTTATGCCTAGCATACTTGTTGCCTCACTTCTTTTGAAAACACCACAATGAGAAAAATTCAGAAGATATTTCAAGGGACAAAACCAGTGTCAACTCCACCCACTTTTATAGGGAACTCTAACTTCTTCATAGAGGAGAGGATCAAAGCAGAAGGAAAAACATCAAGTAGTCATATCAACACTGCAAAAGCAGAATGAAACGAGGTAGAGACTGCTATACCTGCAGCAGGGACTTCAAACTGTCTCAAGTCACCTGCTCTAAATTGACAGATGGGGGACCGTGGGGAAGATGAGCAGAGTATACTAAACATCAGCAAGTCTTCACCTCATGCACTGACCATTGGCAGCTATCAGGTAGAAGCTGAATCAATCTCATCATTGTTCTGAGTTAATCTAAGCCAAGCTAACCCAAGACCATTTTCAACTACTTTTGGCCCATTACCTTTCCCATCCTTCAAAGTCTAATAAGCATAATTTTTTTATCAGGCTGGAACATTGACCTTGCTGTATCTGTCTCCATTCCTAATAGTCGGCAAGTGGGCAGACAGATGACTTTAAAGACAACCTGAAGCTTATAATGACAATTCTCAAAACCAGGGTCAAATCTTGAGCAATGATGGGTATCAGAGGGCAGTTCAGACACAGGGCACTTCTTTAGGCTTGGATCTGTAGCAAAGCAACCGTACCCTGAGGCAAATACATCATTTCACTAGCAGTCTGCAGCACTCCGAGAAAGAGACACACACCCACAGCTAATATATTTCTAACATCAGTAACTATCTCCTTTTTGGAACTGCCAAGACAAGTGATGCATCGATTTTCCTACAGCTCACCCTGCATGATTGGTATCAAGGCTGTGTAGGCGTCTGGTGAAGCATTCACAAATTTCTCCGAAAAAGTAAAGACAAAGAAATCCACAACTGTAATCAAATTTGAGATGCTGAGACCAGTATGAAAACTTCTCTTTAAAGCAGCCTCATTCTATGCAGTCAGAATTGAAACTGAGCCCTTGCTGAAATCTCATCCAAAGACCTTTGCAGAAAGCACCTGCAATATTATCTGTGTGCACTTGATAAGTAACCTTTGCAGAGGCAGCAACGGCAGGGCAAGCAAAATTTGCATTTTACAACTAGATAGAGAACCAGGCTACAGAGACGCTTGAAAAGGGAAAAGAAATCTATAGCTGACCACCAAGATCCCTGATGCAGCAAAGGACAGGTGTCACTCGGGGGGACTCACCGATGACTGCCATTGTCTGTCAAGGCTGCAACTGCATCCAATTTGGCTGATCAATTGCTATCAGCTCCTGTCATCTACATCACATCTGTATTTTGCTCACTGGATTTAATAATATACATAGACATAGCTCTGGATATACAGACAAGAGACACAGGTGTGAGCCCATGGGGGGACATTAAGCTCTTGCTTCAACAGCCACTCCTTTTTCCCCCCCCTTCTTCCCTGGGGAAACCTGTCTCTCGTATGGAGCGAGCTGCTCAAGGGGAAAAAACACAAATTTAGAAACTGCCACCCACACGTATTAACTAATGCATCTCCCAGAGGTAGAACTGCTCCTTAGAGGACATTTGGCAAATGCCATTGTCACTGGAGAAAATCTAGGCCCGAGGGAACTGCTTACAACCACATCAGAAACCCATGAGTAGAACCCAGGTCCTGCATCTTCTAAATCAGAGCTGTTTCTTCTGCCTTACTGGCACAGCCTCCCAACATATGCCTCCTCCCCTGGAATGTTAAGATATACCAGTTCCATAGCGTGTGCAGATGCTGATTTTTTTGCATATAAAGTTTATCATCTAATCACTCACTCATGGAATAAAGTGCCAAGTAACATTTGAGTAATGAGACTGAATGCATAAATATCTTACAGTTACACAGTTGTTACAGCGTATAATTTCTTAGTTAGCTTTCTGCTTTTACAGACATCATCAGTAGTGACTTCAACCCCCTCCTAAACACTGAATGGTCTCTACAGAAGTGATCCCAGGTGGGGGAAGAAGAGGGAAACATTGTTCTTGTTCATTCTTCAACAGGCAGAGATGAAGATCATGAGCACCAATTACTTCCTTAGACCCACTGGGATCTGAATTCCCCATGAACTGCTCGTGGCCCAAAAGATACAGACCCCAAACTCTATCGTTCCCACCACACAGCCTTCTCCCTTTTGCATTTTGGAAGGTAGCCCAGTTGAACAACAGGTCCTACAGCCAGTACCTGCCCCTCTCTGTGATGCAATAAGCCTCTGCAGAAGCCCAGCCACCAGGTCTTGCTCTGCTGCCATGGGTCACATTTAGAAAACTTAAGAGTCTTGCCACTCATAGGGCAAAGCCTTCAATGAGGCCTCGTGCTGTCTTCAGTTCGTGTACAGCAGCTCAAAGTTACAGCACCCCTGTAAAATTATCTCCTCTCACAGAATATAGCTACTATAAGAATGAACAAACAGTAGAATTCCCTACCAAACGTCACTATTTTAATATCTACTTCCCTTTCCAGTTCTGATGAAAGCTCAGAATTTGGGCTTGTACAAAACACGTAAAAAATCTGGAATCATCATAAATTATTTAACACTTTTATTTTCAAAAGTTAAATATTTACACCTTCTTGAATCAAGTGCTTTGTTTCAATTTGTTGTACCACTTGCCCCTTCCTACCCCCAAAACAGCCATACTCCAAGATGTTGATGAGGTACTGTGTTTTCTCAAGGGGTATTTCGTAAGTTTACACCACTTTCTCACTGTCCTCTGTACACCAGATTATCAAGCTCCAGACTGCGTCCCCTGATTTAACATGGCTGTTTCACCAGCAATATACCATTGTTTCAACCAAAAGAGACCACAACATGTCTTGGGAAACACAGGACCCAGGAATGCTGCCTGCTTTGTAAGGGTGAGAGCAACAGGAACACATTTTCCATGGGAACTTTCTGGTCAGTTCAATCAGTAATTCCAGAGGAAGATAAATGCAAACATTTTTTTGCATATAGAGGCAAAATCTGCCATGCATGAGAGGAATACTGACAACAGCTCCTTGACTAGTAAATGTAAGTTTAACAGAGCAAGACAACTTGAACTCCAGAGACATCATCATAGAGGTGGTGCTCATATTAAAATGAATGGAGATGCTCTGGGTACTTTAATGTTTCAGAGGGACTTGGCTCATTTCTGATAGGGCATGTATTTCCAATAATCTGATAGTTTAGAGATCATTCCTACTCCACTTGCCATCTAGGGTATCAGCTTCACACACATTCTAAATCAGCTTTTTGCCTGGTAAAGACCCTGTTAGCTCACTGCACTCAAAATGCTCATGGCATTTAAAAAGAAAGAACAAATTAGGGGACAGATGAATGAAAGAATGGGCAAGAGGGATTCAAGAAAATAAGATCTACCAGGACTACAACAGCTGCAGTCACTTTGGACATCTTCAGGCTTTCAATAATGAGAACTAAGCAAATCCCAAGGAGTCATGAACCAGGGAGAAGGTGGCTTCATAGTGTCCAACATTAGAAACCAGTGTTATTAAGTTCTGTGAGATGCAGGCAGACCTAGCATATCTAGCAGCACAAGCAAGAGGTCCTGGAACAGCTATTGACATCTTGAACCTACCACCGCAAACACTTTCACGTGAAACATAAACAGCCCTACTGACAAATTCCCATGGGGAGCAGATATCGTGTTGTCCCCAGTGAGGAAAACACTCTGATAAACTGGTTAAAACCACTGAGATTTGCTAGTTCCACGGAAAACGCTGAAATACGAGCTGCCTGCAAAATTTAAATAGGCCATGTAAAGAGGTCCTCCTCTCCCAGGCACGGGAGATGCACAAATGACTTCCAGTTCTAGCAGCCAGGCAGGGATGTAGCTGCTACTCTCCTTTCCCCTCATCCAGCATGCATATTCTAACTCGCAGCAGTTTTGCAAAGCTAGCAGCAAGGGAGAGGGCAGCACACCTGAAGTGCTCTTCACTCTCATCAGCCTGTGCTGAAGTGACCTGGGAGTAGCTGATTGCAATCACTGCATCCTGCTGAGCTAGACGGATACTATAGAAGGCACTTTCCAGATGGACTGGGCTGAGATATAGTAACTCTGTCCATAAAGAATGAAGGCTTTGAGAAAGATGAATTCTGGCACAGTAGAATGATGGGCCATGTATCTGTGATCAGATCAAAATGTAGACTACATCCCAGGGCACTATATTCATACACAGATGGGCCTAAGCAGATGTGCCTTCCAAGCAGCTCTTGTATAAGGCACACCAATCAAGGGCTTCAGCTCAGGCTTCCCAAAAACATGTTGGTTTTTTTTTTATTTTATTTTAAAACACCTTCATCTCCCATTCAATCCATATCAGGAAGGAAACAGAGCATATCACCATCAGTTTTGTTAGCACTTACAGGAATCATGCCATTTCTGTAACAACTGAACACCTCTCTGCTTAAGTGTCTCTGGGCTCAGACCTCCACTCACATTCAGCTGGGGGGGAAACTGCATCACTTCTCCCAACTAAAACAAGGCCAAGATCAACCATGACTTTTTCAGAAGGCCTCTGCAGACCTTCTTACTGATCCCTTGCTTGTGTAGGGCCAAAATAAAAACCCGACACAAAAACAACAACAACAAAAACCCAAACAAAGACAAAAACCAAACCAAAACCAAACAACCCATCAAAGAGTAAAGAAGCACTAACCATCTCCTTATATCAGAGTGGCTTTTAGGAATTGATAATATTTCAGAAAAAGCAGATATAGACTGAAAAGAAATACATGTACTTCTTGCTTAATAAATATTCAGTACAACTTCCATACAAGGTTTCATTTGCAGAAATGGCTTTAAAGTTCCTTACAAAAACCCTATTACTGCTTAGGATCTCCAAGGTCTGGCTAGCACAGCACATTTGTTTCATTCATAAAGGACTTGCTGATGCTTCAGAGAGTGTCTGCAAAAAGCTGTTCGGGGTTTTTGACATTCCAAGTTACCAGACTGGCAAAACATATTGCTGTCTTTCACACAGACCTACCTTCATTTGACAGGGCTCTTGAAGACAGCAGGCAAAAACCTGAGCTAAGACACCTGTTGCATCGTCCCGTTTCTGTTTCCTCTCCCCATGCTTGCCCAACAAGTTAGATCAAAGCATCCCACAGGGACACCTCATTAAAAAGCAACTTCTTTCCTTGACCAGGTCACTGGCAGCACTACAGAAGGATGCAAGTTCATGTCCATCAGACTGCTTATAAATAGCACAGGACAGCACTGTTCCTCCATTTTTAATAACAAATGCAGAAACCTCACAGAATGACTCCAGAAGGATGGGAAGGGAGAAAGGTTGCCCTGCTGAATCACTTCTCCTTTAAAGATACCTGACTACATTAAGAGCAAGCAGCTCAAAGACATATAATTTTAACATTAAAGGAAAAAAAAATAATAATAAAAAAGACACCAACAAAACCCCAAGGGAGTGCTCAGAGCAGCAGAACTAATGAAGCCTCATTTTCTATAGATTTGCATCTCATGATTGATTGACTTCAGTGCATGAGAAAGAGAAAGCACCAGCTGAAACTTTGACTGCCCTTGGGGCATTTGTAACAACTCATTCCTTTGGATTTTTGCATCTATTAAGGTTTGAGTTCATGCTGTGGTGTCTCCTGCACTGAAGAATTCAGAAGGCCCTCCAGGAAGCAATTTCAGTCCGTATAGCCCTCACTGCAAAGGGAAGCCACACAAGCGCAGTGGCAGAGACGAAAAGGTCTTGTTAATTTGCTGACACAGTAACTTGAGAGAGACCGAGTCCACAGACAACTTCACCTTGCCTGGCCTGGCCTGCATTGGACTCTTGAGGAAGCTGTAATTTTGTTTTGTCACAAGGCATGGAAATAGAAATATTTACGACCAAGCACGTTTGTCAAGTGCCCACAGGCACTATTTACGTGGAAGTTTTCGCCTGAGCATTTGATGTCGAAAGAGCTTTTTACACCTGAGACAGAGCACTGGCAGCCCCCACACTTTCTTAGCCATGTGTTCCCAGCAGCCTGGGTAGTAGGAGAAGCATCAAGTCCTGACGTCTCCCAAGCAACACTGCTTCAGGAATGGAGACGGCTCAAACTGGAGGCTGGAAATGGAGGCCGTAAATGGAGGCCGTACCAAGCTACCAACAGGTCCCAGAAGAAACGAGCAGCACGGGCTGAGGTGGAGCTGCAGTTGGTTCTTCTGAGAAGAGCAGGGAAGGGCTGCCAGCGCTGATCGTTCGTAACCGCTGCGAGCAGCACATCCCTGCTGGGACTGCACCCAACCCCAACAGCTCGACGCGGCATCATCACTGCGGGTTCAGCAACCACTTCCCAGCACGCGGGAGTCCCAGGCATTTGTTGTGCCTGGAGCAATTGTACATGAGACGGCGATAAAGTAATTAAACTTGGAATCGTCTAGCAATAGAACGCTGCACTTGCCATTGCCGAGTCCCTCCTGCTAACAGGCAGCACCTTGATGATGAGCGACATCACATTGGCTCAAGGTGACAAACCAGTCTTCTCTCCCAAATTAATAACCCGCTGCACCATTCAGGAGAGAGACCTCTTTCATTCTCTAAGCCCTGTGCTTAAACATTGGGTAATTAAGTTTCTCATTCTGAATCTTGAGCAAACACTGCAGCTGGACAAGAGATGAGCAATGAGGCTTACATTCTAGACTTCCCCAAACAATCAATGCCACTAAATATTTGCACCCTGTAAGAAGATCAGCTAGGCAATCAAAATACTGTATGTGAAGAGGAAGGCTTACAAGTGCTAAGCTTCCATGTCTGTCAAATCCTTCAAAATCCTGGCAGTCCTGCTTCCCAATTAAAACAATCCTGTCTACTTAGAACTATTCTTGTCCTACTCTCACCTTTCAGTATGACTGCCTCACACCACTCATCAACCTATCAATTCCCCAAATAGGGAGGTTGTGCCATGTCACATTACAAACCTATGACCATTTGTTTTACCATAGCAGGGAGCTTCATCAAGATTAGTGCCCGATTTTATACCAAGCTGTACAAACACACAGCAGATATTTCTTGCCCAGGTCACGTAACCATATAAATACACATGATAAAGGATAGTGGTGTTATATGCCTTCATGGGAGGCAAATGGGAAAAATCACAAACTATCCACAATCACTCAGGTAGTCTGTGGCACAGCTTAAAATTGCTCTCTAATTCCAGCCCAGTGCCTTGAACCTTAATCCTTGCTTAACCTGCCCTCTCGGATCACAAATAAGTACCTCTACTACCAAGAGTATCTATACTAGTACAAAAGAGCATCTCAACTACCAAGCCAGGCAGTCAGCATTATCATCCATCCCTCTTTTACACTTTATTCCCCAGCCCCTTTTACACGCATATGTAGTAAGTTTTCACGCAAGACTTCCCTACTGTCAAATGTTATGTGCAATATGGAGCTATGTAAAACAAATACTGTTCGCACTTATAAGAAAAGAGATTGATAGACAGGCAGCCCTCAAAAGCTGAGCAGGTTAAGTGGAATCACTACATTCTGTAAGTGAAGGGTAAGACCAGCATGAATACCACAGGCAAAAAATGTATGAAACAATTCAGAGCTTATGTCACAATTACTTATGCAAAAACAAACAGTAAAAGAGTAAGTCTACGCGATTCAATATAATGCATGCAAGAGAAACGTTAAGTGCTTGATATACACATAGGCTCTTAAATCATAAATGTGAAATTAAACAAGTAGCTCTGTGAGCCATAAAGCTAATGAAAACCTTTTCTCCTACAGCTGTGTGTCTCATGGCTGGGCAGTTTCAATGGCTGAGAAGGTGCGAATGCCAAGTAAAGCTCCCTCCACAGCAGAGACGTTGTCAGGGCTTTCTCCTGGATAAACTCTGTGGGGTTTAATAAAGAGCCGGCCTCATGCTGCACTCTCTCCCTCAATCAGACCAAACCAAAGTGCTCTCATCTCCTATACTCAGATACTTATTTCCAGAAATCACTTTTTTTTTTCTTAAAGAACCTGCTGTTTAAAATAGCTGGCAGGACCTAGAGCTACAACGGGCAAGGAGAGAATGCAAAGGAGCACACACAAAGACCACAACTGTTTTGGCTTCTCTCCTTCCCATATTTCAGTAGCAAGGTAACTGCTCTACCTGCATGTGGCAGGTAGTAATGACAAGCACCACTACAGATGACATCCCAAACCCTGCTTGCTCCAATTACGCAAGCAGGAGCATACTAATTTGTATTTAAGCACAGCTCTTGCGTTCTCACAGTTCACTAATGGGGAACAACAGCAGCTGGTCAGTTTATAGCAGTCAGAAAGTGGTACCAGAAGGACCAGTGACTGTTAGCTAGGCAGAGAAGAACAGGACTCCCATCCTGCTTTCTCTTCTTCCCCAATCTGCCAGATTGCACAACTGTGTGATTAACCTTTAGTCCAGTGATCGTCAGGTCTTTCAACATCAGAACGAACAGGAAAAACCCGTGTCCAGATGTTATTGTGGTAAGTGCAATGTGCACGTGCTGGGATTAGATAAAATTGCATGGAATAGTTGCTACTTTTCCTTTATCATCTGCTAAGACATAAAAAGCAAAAAAATAACAGATTCCATAACCTTAAAGACTTCCATAAAGCGACATGCTTACATCTCAGAGAATTGCCAGAAAGCCTGCAACCCACCAGGTTTCAGCAGAGAGGCTTGCTAGCCAGACCTTCTGCACAGGAGCGGGAGTATAAACTGGCAGATGTAGCTGGCGCTGAGCGTTCAGGGTGCTAGTCCCAATCCTACTGTGAGCACATTAAGCAAGTCGTTTTACCTTTCTGTCTCAATTTCTTTATCTGTGAAATGGAAATGCTGATACTTAAGTAGAGGAATTCAAATGAAAGCGTACGTTCAGGCAGGCTCTAAAATGCAACAGCACTGATTGTCAGAGGCCTGAGACAGCCCAAAATAGCTGCAAGAATATTTCACCTGCACCCTTATTAGACTCTAGCTATTCCCAGAGGTGAGAGATACTAACAACCTCTCTTGCAGGTTTAGTCCAACGTGTTAGAGGGAACCAAAGTCAGCCAAGGCCAGTCTGTCACCATCAGTGACCTAAGCCATTCCCCTCACAATTTAATATTCATTTTAAGAATGCCTGCGTATTTGCCCCAAACAATTTTAGCAGGTGTGCTTCTTCAAAAGCTCTCCACTCAAACAGTGAGGGGAAAAAAAAACCTTCATTCACAATCTTATTCTAGTCATAAGTGAGTTCATCGCCTGCTTTTCTTGTGCCAACACTGTTCTTCAGATTAAACAGCCCTTTTCCCTTCCTGTTCTATTTTGGCTCAGTGTATTTACAGAATTCAACTGCATCCCTTCTGTGTCTTGATGTTAGCAGGCTGAACAAACCTAGCTTCTGCTGAGTCCCTGTTGCTAATGCGGGCTCAGTCTGTATCCAGAGAGGCAGAGGTGTAGCAGAACTGACCCTGCCTTTCTGCTATTATAATCCTGGTGCTTATTAAGCTTATTTCCTGCCCCCTCTCTCCCCCTCCCAGCATATGGTGGGTGGAAGCCTTGATTCACAGAACGTGTAAACCAGCACATGAAACAGAAGCTCACAGAAATGCAGCATCCTTTATAGAATACACTACTGTGCATTATTATTTCCATTGCAAAAGAGGCAGCCAGAACATAGATAACATTTCTCCTTGAATGAAAAACACCACAGTAGAGGACTTGAGCACACACAAGCTGCAAAATCCCAACCAGGCCAAAGATTCTGCATGAGGTACAGCCTGTGGAAACAGAGGCAAACTCACCAACTCTCCAGACTTTGGGTTCGAGCTCTGGGTGAGATGCTTAGATTATCCCTCAAGTCCCTGACATATCTATGTTTCTTAGGACAGATTACCTTTAGACACTAAAATGGAGGGAGGACAAGGGAAGAAGAAACGGTAAATGCTGAGTTTAGGAATTAGATCATGTAGAAATAGAGGGGAGACCCACAAAGCACACGCCTGCCTGCTGGATATACCTGAAGGTACTACCACATTTACAGCAACTCCAAAGTCCTCGGCTCCAGGTTTGCCCTCTCCCCTGTGGCTATGCCAGTCCCATCCCACAGCATCTGCCGCTGTGTTAATGACAGCAGCCACAGCAGGTAATAAGCCCCCCGCACACCTGCGCAGCTCTGGGAAGCAGCTGGCAAGTTCCCTCTCCCACCCACAAGCTCTACATCTGCATCCATCCATTCCTCCAGCAAAGGCTCGACCCCAGTCACAGTACAGCCACCCCTCCCCATTTTCGGCTCCTCCTTTCCACCCTCTTTAGGTGGAACTCACGGTGCCTTTCCGCTCCCAGGAATTCAAGCCTCATTGCATCACGTCTCAAACAATTAAGGCACACAAAATGCAAGACAAGGACTTTCTTCACAGAGGTCTTGCTGCACCAGCTGACTCTCTCAGGTGACCAGCTTCGCTAGGGTATCAGAAAAGGATGTGTGAGCATCCCAGGCAGGCAATTATAGGATGACTAGTCCATGTTAAAAAAGTTTCTTCCTAATCTTGTCAGATGCTGCTTGCCTTAAGCCCTGAAGCTCTAAGATATATTGATCACCCTCTCCTTTTATCCTGCACAACAGAGCCCTATTTATCCTCAAATTCCTTGGCCATCCCTAATCCTACTCACTTGACAACCTGAGAGATCTCTGGTGGCACCAACTTCTGCCCTAGTTAGGAGGAGTGTGCTTATGTATTTCTCCATTTCAAGCAACTGCTAGTTTGTCAGGAAAAAAGGATGGAACACTGGATGCAGTAGCCTCTGCTCCATGCCAGGGTTCATCTGATGCCTGTGTGTGCACAGGCCAGCAACCCCTGCAAGGTGTAAGGCTTTGCTGACCCTCAGAACTGCTAGAAAAATCCCATCGTTTCTCGGGGTATGCCAGATGCTACTGAAGGGAGTGGCAGGGGCAGCAAAAAGACTGATCTTAACAAGCAGAGGCCAGTTCATACTTTTTTTTCACCTGTGCTGTGACCACTTTTATTTAGGGAACCCATAAAAGTTATCTAGAAGGACCTCAGCTTACACCTTGCACAAGAGATGGTTAGGTATCTCCAGAATACACTGCACGCTACTACCCTGAGCTTCGCATATTCCATCTGCAGCAAAGCACCCAAGCTAAAGAATGTACTTCTGAGTAAGAAAACCCCACCCCAATACTTTTAATCTCACAACCTAAACCCACAAGCTTGGGTTTCAATTTCCAACCCTTTTTTCATGAAGCCAAAGGAAGATAATTACTATCTCCCATGCACACATAATCATTCACACAGCGCTGTTCTGCACCAGTCACACCACTTTGCTTACCTTTGGTATGCTCTTCCACACACAGCAGTATCAGGCTGGAATTATCCTGCTGGAAGTCTTTCCTCCAGCTCCAGGCATGCGGTTGGGTTCATTATTTCACCTAGATATTCACACATTCAGATCATTTTGACGGTCTTGCTTGACCCCTTGCGTAACACAGGCTGGAGGATTTCATGTAGTGCTTCCTGAAGCAGCCCATAGCTTGTCTGGGCATCTTTTAAAAACGCCAGTCTCAAAGTTTGAAATCTCACCTCAATCTACCATAGCTTTCACGGGGTGCAGCAATCAGTATTATTCCAGTTCAGTGCATACTATCGATTTATACAGTAGTATGATAAGATTGTCAATGTTTTCTACTCCAATCTTCATGCGTTCTCACACTTTTTAATTTTTTGAGAGGGAGAAGAAAGGGAAAAAAAGCAAAAATCCCTGCTAGTTATTGAGCAGAGGTTTTCAGTACAAAAATCTCCTCTCTCTTCTCCTCTGCTGCCTGCAGCTAATCAAGAACCCAGCAGGATGAGTGACCAGTCCAAACTGTTTCCTCCTCACAGAGGCAACACCACATACTGCAAGGCTGGGGTCTTACCCTACCAGGAGGGCAGCACAAAGCAGGGTCCCTCCATCCCACAGATGCTCTGCTTGGCTCTTTTGAGGCAGATCCAAGGCTTCCGGTTCCACAGCAGTGGCTGGGAAAACCCCTTCTCATTTTGTCAGGTTGAAAGCTGATGGTTTAACACCAGTCTTTGTGCTCTCCCCTTCAGGCCAGGTTCAGACCTGCAAGGGCACATTGCCTCTCACCTCAGAGCAGCCCTGTTTGCCTCATAGGCTCCTGCAAACACTTTTGTCATCATGTTTTCCTCACCAGGCAAGAATCCTCTGTAAAGCATCTTCTCTTTCTGCACCATCTGCTGAGAAGGAGACCATCTCCAGCTATGGTTTAGTAGTTGAACACAGGCCTCATCAGTTGCCTTACAGAAGAAACAAGTAGAGAAGAGACAAAGCCTTCTAAGATGGCAGGTCCTGGCTTTTTGTAGCTGTGCTTAGGACACACCTCTTCCTCCCCTCCCCTCATTACCCTCTGAGTACCTCCACCTGCCAGACCACCCTAAGCACAGGTGAATCTCTTCAGAGTTACCCAACACCACTGCCCACAGCTTCCACCCAACTCCTCCTCCAAACCCCCAATCAGGGTCCAATCAGGGTTGCATCTGTGACCTTCCCTCCACAGCTGGAGGAGATGAAGCAGGGGAAGGTGGAGAGACTTCCTTTAACAACTGAGTGACCCAGTGAAGACAAGGTTCTCTTCCAAAATCCTTCTTAAGTGCCCTGCTTTGCCAAGCAGACCTTCAGTCACACTGACTGCCCACTTCTACTTTGTTGTCTCCCTTAGACCACGCTGCCTCCTTGCTGTCTGTTTAGACCACAGGGGTGGGAAAAGGTCATCTCTTGTCGCAGGAGCATGAAGTGGATAACATGAAGGAGCCTCAACCTCAGCATGGCTGTGACCGGCAGTCAGAGCAGGACACGACCACATCAACAGTGGATGTGTTTCAAAGCTGAAGATCTCTCAGCGCAACATAGAGGATGATACAGCTGAAAGAGGGAAGATATGTGCACCTGACATAGGATGTTCACCTCTTTGGAGTCAGCAGTGAGAAGTACTTCCAGAGAGCAATTCAATGTCTCTCTGCATTGACCATACAGTGAATTAAGACAGCCCGTCCTTTTAGCACAGGCTAATCTAACTTAGATGCTTTGAATTAGGCAGTGTGAATGCAGCTGCTTCTTTCTTTCCCTCCCTCAGTAATTTCTTAGGGCAACTTAACTGCTAAAGAAATCACACAGAAAGTTGGGTAGAGAGAGTGCACTGGAGTCACTGCCATCTGCCTGAGTATACAGCTGAAGATATTAATAATAATTTCTTCCACTGGAGCTTGGGAAGAAAAGAAAAAAAAAGGAAAAAAAAACCCCAAGTGTTTTGTAACATCCTGTTTGAATTAATCTCCTCTGACAACTGCTGATTTGGGTTTGTGATTCGATCCTCCATATGTCTAGCTCTATTGGTCAATTAAGTGCAGGGGGCGATTGGGAGAAGCAATGATGCTCTGACTGATTAGAAGAGGAAGCATCACACAGTACTTAGGACATGCAAAACTGGCTGGCATACTCAGCATTCACACGGCCAAGCTGAGCATGAGGTAGCTGCTGCTGCTTTTCAGGTCAAGGAGATTCTCCCTGGCTCCTACGGAGACAAGATGCAGCTGCCCGACCGTTGACCATTTGTGAGCAAGGGGCACGGTTGCAGGGAGGGAACGAGCAAACAAGCACAAGGAATTGCAGAGAGCAGAGGATCAAATGATAAATAAAAGACTACAGAAACAGGAATAGCTTCTTCCATTACCCTTTGCCGTAGACAGAAAATACAGTATAAGCCAGAAAGGTTGTAGGAACCAGCAGAGAAAATGAGAATCAGCTTAGAATAATCCCTGTTAGTACATATAAGGGAAAATAAAAGGAAACCAGGACATTAAAAGAGAGGTAGATTTGGAAATTGGTAATGATCAAATAAGGGCTGTGGGAGATAATGGACAGATCTGCAATGCTCAATAGCACCAGCAGGAAAAAAAAAAAAAAGAAAAAAGTTAACATCATGCTTTGCTTCATCTGCAGAGAAATCATGTCAGAAAGTGAGGAGGTACTGTCCCTCTGCACAGATCTGGCAGGACAGTACCTGGAATATTGCCCTCAATTCTGGGCAACATGCATTTACAAAAGCTGTTGATGAGCGCAGGGAATACAGAGAAGAGCAGCAGTAAAAAAAAAAAAAAAAGAAATAAAAAAAGGAAAATGATTAAGGGTCTGAAAGTACTGACATATGAGAAGAGATTAAAATAATTAAATATGTATTGCTTGGCAAGGGGTAAGATTAACCATCTACAAGCGTGTAAATACCAAGAAGGTAGAGGAATTGTATTAAGGGGTATAAATATAAGTGTTAACAGAGCAAAAGTAAATACAGGCTCAATATTAAAAAAAAAAATATAATAAAAAAAAAATCCTTAGCCCTGAGATTTTTTTAAACTCTCCTTGAGAAGGTGAGGTTTATTGCTTGCAGCATCTGTAGTGGCATGGAGAGAAGACGGTTGCTGTCATGCCTCAGTGGCAAGTCCCCACAGAAATAGACCCAGAGAAGGAGGAAACACCTCAGGAGTCACCCGTTATTAGGAACAGCCCAAACTGGCCTGCAGACAGCTTGGCAGAAGCCAACAAGGCTGTGGCAGACCTACAGGCCAGCTGCTGTGCCAGAAGGTAGCATGGAAAGGGAATGGAGACCAAGATCTGTCTTCAAAGGGCACACAAATACCACTTTTCTCGGGTGCCAGGAACCGGGGTTAGCTTCTGGGCACCTTCTCCTCCTTCCTACACCTACTTGTTCCGTTTCCACCAGCTTTGCTGTGGGAGGCCAGCAGTACGGCCCCACGTCCGAGGGCCATCAGCAGAGGGTGTGTTCTGCAGCGCCGTGAAAAGCGCTGCTTGGCACGGCTGCAGCGAGCTCGCCAAAATTGGCCTTGTCACTTTAAATACATTAGACAATAAATCATCCCTCTGAGACATCCCCAAAGGAAAAACAGGGGGAAAAAATAGCACTTAAAAGCCCTTTTCTATTACAAAGCCTCTGGGGAGCTTTTAAACTTGGAGAGGTTTTTTTTAAGTGAATTTTATGCTTTTTTTTCCCCCTTTGCCTGCCTTTATTATCAGTCACTAACATTAGCCTTGCCTTCCCATGACCAAACTCTCATTCAGACTCCTTTTTTTTTCCTTCCCTCGAGTTTTTCCCCCTTTTCTCTCTCACCCTTACGTGTACACATACAAACACCTGTAATGTCCACTCAAGAGTCTCTTTCCCATTCAGCATCTCCTCTTAAGTAGAAATTTCTGTTTGCCAGTATTTTTTTCCTCTATATCACTCTCCCCCTTCCCTTCATCTCAGAATTACACAGAATTCTCCCTTCACCTTTCCCCCTTCCTCTGTACTCCCCTCTCTCATCTGTCATTCTTCATGTCTAGTTGTACCACAACAACTTCAGAACCATTTCCCTGCTTTCTGGAGGACTATGTAAACTTTAAGAGTTTGCACCTATTTCTCCAAAGCAGTCTGCTGTCTCTCCTACCCTACAGAGCATATTCGTTCACCCTTGCCTTAGGAATCATCAGGCACTACTGACCTAGAAGAGCAGTAGTTGGTCCTTCTGTTACAGCTCTCCAATACCAGCTTTTTCTGAGTGGTCTAAAAAATACTGTTTCCTCCATTTTTTTAGTGCTCAGGAAGTCAAGTGTGGCTATGCAAACAGAGCTCCCATACAGTGCTTCAACTGTTCTCCAGCCTATTGCCTTTTTTTTTTCCCTTTTTTTCCTGAAAACTTTACATTCTTGAGGAGTAAGTCCAGTCTGGTTGTATGCCTTTCCAGAGCTGTGTGGGAGAAGTGGGTAGCATCTTCCAGGTAAACCAAAGGGTTTTACATCTTCAGTCACGTATGTGTGCAGTGCCTCAGAGCAGAAAGGGGGGATGGAAGGTGAGGGCAAATTTCGGGAAGCTGCAACTCTGTGGAACAACCTGATGATTTTCCACAGGCACCATGACGGGAACCAGAATACACCCGTCAGCATCCACCTATCATAAAGCAACTCCTACACCATGGCTGACCTAGCAGAGTCCTGCACAGAAACTATTGACTAATTTTGTTGTCTTGCACCTAGGACTGTTACCCAACCAATTTCCCACCATGCTGGCCAGTTACACCAAACCACGGAGGAGAGACCCTGTCAGAGGTCAGGGCAAAGCACATTGGCACAGGAAGCACCAGCTACTTTAGCTGACTGTTCTTTGGTTTGTTTTATTTTTGTTCCTACAGGTGGAGGCCCAATGTGACCTTATGATCTACAGCTGCTGCCACCTGAGTGGCAACATTGCCGTGGTCAGAAATGTGACTTCTAGAGAAGTACAATACAACCCAGTAGAAGATAGCAGGCTGACTAATAATGAAGCTAACCGTCTTTATCCCTGGCAGTCAACCCAATAACGCACCTCTCTAAGCAGCACAAATTGTGGTATATTTTTATCACTAGGGACAGCAAGACAATCGGGGCAGCAGAAGCAAACACACTTGACAGCTCTGTGTTTTGCATATAGCGTGTTGGATTTACCCTGGATAGGGGATGAATTAAAAAGGAGCAGAAATCACAAGAGTTAGTGGGCACCAAATGATAAATTGGACAGGTCGAAGCGTGGAGCAGAAGCAGAAGCAAAGAAAAAGGAGATGGAAAGAGAAATAAAACCCATTACTTTGACACCTTGTGGCTTCCTGGTCAATACTGATGCTTAGAAACTGATGGGCATCCTCCTCATCTCTAGCTCATGCCTCCTGCTCCTCTCCAAACCCTTCCCAGCCACAGCCCGAGTGACCGATTATCAGGCCTGGGACAGCCAAAGAAAGGGTGTGGGACACAGAAACGAGGAGGACTAAAGCCTGCATGAAAGGAAACTCTATGTCCTGGGCATTTGTCCAGGAAAGTGGGAGGTGGGGATGGAAATGAAAGGTCTATGTTCTCCCTAATCATTTCCGCCACAATAAGGGAGAGAGCGCGACATAGACCAGTGGATTGAAGCCATTAGCAGTGAACCACTGGTGCCTGGCAAATTGTAAATTAGAGAGCCAGAGTGAGAAGAAAGAAAATCAAAGGGGGGGGGGGGGACGAGGTCGTGTTTTATTTCACTTGTAGCGCTTTTCAAATTCAGCCCTAACCAAACCTGATTAAAGTAAATCCCTTTTTTACGGCCTGTGGAGTCTATAAGATTATGGTGTTAATGGAAGTGTGATTCGATCCGTCAGTAATGGTGCATGTCGGGGCCCAGGCGCCTCAGACAAGTCCATTTTTTAAGACGTATTTATTGTGGTTCCCTCCCCCCCCCCTCCCCCCCCCTTTCTGTTCTCTGCATTGCAGGGTTTAATTGAACAGTTTAAAGTGATTCTTCTTCAAGGCCCATTAATTGATTTTATTTGTGTATTCTCCAGGGGTCAAGGGGAAAATATATAATAAAACATAAGCTCCAGGTCTGAGTTGGTCACAGTACCCACCTTTCCACAAACATAAAGCACATTTCATTTTTAGGATTTCAGATTTCTTCGCTTCCCGCCCTTATTCCCTGCCACTAGCACACTCAGATATTAAGTCCCTATGCATTTTCCTTTTCCACCATTTATGTCTAAAATTTGCCACCGTAACTGGGAGCACAAGGCAGCAATCTCCCTCTCTTTCTTTTCCTGCACAACAAAGGCCGCATCAGTTTTAAAATGCCAGTTTGCTGTTAGGGACTCCAAATGACCTCCCCTGCCCCAAGCCGAGCAGAGGGGAGGGCACTGGGTTACACATATTTGTAAACTGGCGGTCCTCGAAGCTCGGGTCATCTCCTCTACAACCTGGGGAGATTTTCATGAGCGTCTTAGAAACCAATTCCCGAACAGGTCCACCTCTTTCGTACCCCTAGCCCCGTGAGGGCACATAAGCCTCTGCGTGACAGCCAAAAGCTGCTTCTTTCTGCCACTGGGTCTGCAGGGGGACACCATTTCCTTCTCAGCCTCCCCTGATGCTCAGCATAAGGTAACCAGCTGCTCCAAATAAATACATATCGAGCTGGCTCCGTGTACTTCAGGTACTCTAATGACATTTGTTTCCTTCAGCTCCCTAAAGCTGTCCCCAAAGAAATGTTGTTTTTTTCTGATTCACCTTTCTGAAGCCCTAACTCTCCTCTTTCATGCTATTCTTCTGCAGAAGCGTATTTCTTTTAATAGAGTTTTCAAAACACAAGAGGCTTCTTTTTATTATTATTTTTAAATCCCAAAATGCACCAGGGAAAGTTTTCATCCTCCCACTCGCTTCACTCAGATCCTTTCCACAAACTGTTTCTAAATTAATGCAAGGTGGAAGACACTTCTCTTTGCATGCTCTGACTGACACGGTCCGGGTGAGAGATCACCACCACGGCTAGGGCAGTTCTTTAGGGGAGCAGCCTTCCCAACTGGCTTCACGCGATCCGGAGTTTGTTTGGAAATTCAGCATCGCTTAGCATACTGGGATGGGACCAAATCCAACATAAACCTTGTACCAGTAGACCTCTTGTGCTGCCTGCTCCTGGCTGCAGGCAAAAAAAAAAAGAAAAAAAAATAAATTTATTCTAAGTACAGCTGATGGCAAAGTTACAGAGGCAGAATGTAATTACCCAAGAGTGGAAGTTTGCCTTACTCCCTTTACTCTTATGACAAGTACTATGGCATCTTTAAGCAGGCAGAATTTCAGATTTAAGTCTGAAATCACGGCAAGGGAGGATTCACTAATGTTGTGCAGGGGAAGAGGTTATGGTAAAGACAAAAGAAGAGCTCCCCTCTGCTCACCCATTAGGAATCTTAGCTCTAAGCTAAGCTTTCCGTGGAAGGCTCAAAGTATGAATCCTGAGCAAGTTATGCCTACACTTAACTCTTAAGCTCCGTCCAGAACAAAACCTATATACCTGGAGACCCACTCAGACCCATGGCATTGCTCCCAGGCTGACAGTTCATTGGTGAGCATGTAATAGGTCTTTTAGCAAGACACAGGGACATCACTGTGAGGTGAACATGCTCACCCGATTACTTCTAGGAAACACGTACCAACCGTTTCTTTCAGCTATCCTCATCTTCTGGGTCTGGTCTTCCAATTGCATTTGTTATCACCACCACCTTGCCCTTTCAGTTATTCCACTACCTTCTTCCTTGCACTGCTAAGGTATGCTCTGCTGAGATACAACTGATGTTTCTGCTGAGATGTGCTCGGCCTGAATACAATCTAGCCTCTAACAAGCAGCAAATGGGGCCACCTCTTTTTCTTAAAGGTTAGCAAGGCAGTATCCTTGTAACAGAAGCTCCCTACATTTTTAAGTACGATGATTTCTGGAGTAAGGCGAAGGAGTTCTCTTGGGAAGTCTGACCCGCTGTGATCTAGGCCTACACCATTATCTAGCATTGCTACTGTAATAGCTGAATTTCCAGGTTGCAGTCTACAGAGACTTGGGTCCGCTAGACAGAGCTCCATCCTGTAGCTCTCAACCCTGGACAATGATCTTCTAACCTTCCAGTTACAGTCACACTCTGTCAAGCAAAATTAAAATAAATTTTCCGCTGTGAATACTCATGCAAATATATACCACACATTCTCATGTCAAGGTTGAACATCCTACAAGTCCATTATCACCTGAATTCAAAGAATCCCTCTCCTCCTCAAGACCTTTCATCTTGATCCATCTTGGTGTCTCTTAGCAGGGTTTTTACCTTTTGTTTTTCAGCTATAGTTTCATTTCAACATAACCTTGACCCGCCTATGCTACTGGAGCAAAAGAGCTCCTCCATCTAATTGTTCACCCTCCCCCATATACATATGAAACTCAGTGTCCTCCCTGAGCTAATACAGTACAAAGGAATCAATCTGTCAGGCACACACACCCGTGCAGCCTCAGCAAATTAACCTTGCAGAGTAATTAGGGCAAGCACCATGGTGTTGGTATCATGGCCTCATTTTGCTGCTCTAAGCATTAAAACACTACCACAGCACAGCTACCAGTTAAAATCAATAGCCTGCTGTATTAATAAGAATAAGGCTAACTAAGTTCTTCCTTGCTCCTGTGTTGGGCCATAAGGGTGTGTGGAGGAGTATGGAAGTCCTTGTTGTTACAGCTTTGATGAAGACTAGGCTTGAAGAACAGCTGCTCTTCAGTGGAGGCAAGAAGCTCTCAGAGGCTCAAGCAGAGGACAGGCTTACTGGACAAGATCCTAAGATATTGCCAAACTTGCCAGGCCTTTCATAGCCTGGAAACCATGGAAGTCAGACAGTTTCTATTTGCATTGCACAATTGGCAGAGCCTGTCACAACATTGCGAAAGCCAGCTGCTGCTTTCTGCTCAGAGCTAATTCTACCTGATTTATTTAATACTGTAATGAATATAATCCTTTCTTGCCTCCACACACGCTCAGCCAACAGTTGGAGAGAGCAAATGCTGCAGACAAACCTGCACAAGCAGGTGGTGCCTCGGCTCTTCCAGTGAGAGAGCAGCTCAGTGATGTGCTCCAGAGAGAGAAGCAGGATGCATGCCAGGGGAGCACAGCTATGCACACACGTCTCCTCACACCTAAGAGTGGCTGGCAAATCTGGAGAGATGGCAAATGCACAGACAACCAGGTATGACCACAAGTGAAGGATAGATTTATGTTGCAAGGGCTTGGAGAGGTGCAAGTGGGTGAAAAGGAAAGATGCTCAAGAGTTAGGCTAAAATAAAGCCAATTTGCCTGACTTAAGGAAAAATTATGGCAGAGCTTGTAGGCAAGGGCACAGCATCTAGGGACAGAGCTGCTGAAGAGCACCAGGAAGATCTTCTGGCAGGTCTCAAACGTCTTCTTTCCACTGTGAAAAAATAAAAGCCAAGCCCACTGTAACCCAACAGTGTCCAAGACAGGGGTAGCAACAACTGAAAATCAAAAAGCCCTGAAAGAACAGCAACTTCTGAAAAAAAAATTGGTAATCATTTAGCTTGGAGGCTTCTGGCCTGAAAAAGTGCAAGCAGGTACTGCCAACAAGGGAATGAGTTCTGCAGGACAAAGATGGCTTCAAGAGCTGGACCAAAGATGGAGCTTTTGGAAGGATAACACAGACTGTGGTAATGAGCAACAGCACCAGCTGCAGCTATGGAAAGAAGCAAAAGCGACAGGAATGGGAAATACTGCTCCTCTCCACACAGCATCTAGGGAAGGAGGCAGGGAGGCAGCCTGATACCCCTAGTATCTTTTGCTGGGGCAAGACCAACAGGAGACATGAAGCCCAGCCTTTCGTTCAACAGCAGAATCGATACTTTCAAATTGGGCTTTATAATCATGTTCAGAGGGGACTCTGACAGGATGCTCGAAGAATGAGATGGCGTTCAGGAGAGCTGCTTTAGTGTCACAGCTGTAGGGAAAAGACACAAAAGATGAGAAAGGAGCCTGGGAACTACCGAGAGCCAGCGATGTTTATCTAACAAAGGACAGGCCAGACACGGAGAGCCAAGAAGTGTTAGGGTACGGAGGGAAAATGCTGTTTCTTAGAAAACAAGTGTTACAAATATTTGCTGGAACTGGAAACATTCTGTTTGTTGTTCCCACCACAGAAACACCTGGTTACCCCCAGACAACTTGTGCCCTTAAGTTTCATGCCAAATTCTGCCAACTGCCCTGATTTCAGAACCCACGTCAATTGAGAAGTTGCAGAAGGTGGCTGCAGTCGGTCAGATAATCTGCCCTGTAATGCACAACCATCATTTTCCATTTGTAAAGTGTTTAGGGAGATACTTTCACAAAAGCAATCGGTACCCAAAAATGCACAAAAAAATTTCTCTTGTTTTAGGGAGTGTCACATGCTATTAGAGTTGGAAGTAGTTGGTCAAATCCAAACATTTCTTTTCCTGCCCATCTCAACTGGGTGTTTTCCAAAACTCAGAATAATTAATCTGCAACACATCCAACAAAAGCTGCTCATAGGAACCATCACTGATGCAAGAGCCATGACACCGAAGGTACACTATCGTCCAGATGAGCTGCCACCTGGAGTGGACAGATGGAGATGAAGGGAAGGAGGGAGAAAAGCCAGCTGAGTGAACGGTTTCATTAAATTGCAAGGAGGAAGGAAAGCAGAAACGAGAATGAAGAGTCCTTAGACAGTAGCAACAAGTCAGTGTGCTTGTATTGCTCAGCGGAAACAAGGACCTTTGCCCCCCACTGATGAAAAGTTTTTCTGGTCTCCAACTAAGAAAGAAATGATGGTGTAGTAGCATCCTGACTTTTCTCCCTGATCTTTCAGAAGGGCTTAGGGAAAGACGTGCTTCCTCTCACACTAGTCCATCCCTTATAAAAGACACAGAGCACTCTGGGACAAGTCTGCAGAGAATTAGTTTAGGTCCTCAGCCAGGGCAGAGAGGCTCAATAAAACTGCTAGTCTCTCATATTAATACCAAGTCCTTGGGTATTAATCTGAGGCTCTCGGTGACCTGGAACACCAGCTATGCTAACAACAAACTTAAAGTCAGAAAGACGACCAAGTGTGAAACCAGATTTAGAGATTTAGCAGCTATTCTCAGCAGTCTCCTGTTTAGGCAAAATGCGTCAAAGGCATTTGGAAACTACTGAGAGGTGCTCTGAAATGGTCGCTGATTTCATGGCTGACAATAAAAAGCAGAGCAAGGGGCTTATCTCTGAGATAGAAATGAGTAGAAGGAAAACTGCCATCAGCTAAGAGAAAGAGCTGATCTGACATCCTCACTTGCTTGACGCTGAAAACATTGCTCCCTGTGCCCATGGTACCTGCCCCATCCTCCACCTGCAGAAAACACAATTTCAGAGGAAGGAGGGAAGGAATTTGAAGAGGTGAAGAAAGCACAGCTTGAGGACCATAATTGGGGATCCTGATGCTTGCAGGAGCTCTGGCTACCCACCCTCTTCCTCTGTCCATTACAGCTCAGGTAATGACCAGAGGAAGCAGATTTCCTATACTTGGCTCTCCTGCCACTCTGAGTTTGCAGCAGACATTTTGTAATCAGAGAGCCTGTCAAGAGAGACAAGAGCCTTTAGCAGAAAAGAGGAGTTAATTCCGTAACAAGGGATTTAAAAATCTTTGCAAAGGTGAACAATAAAAGAAACAATTAGGGAGTTTAACCACTGCTGCTGGCATAGGGTTGGACGTCCTTTGTCCTTCGCTACACTGATACAGTTAAACGGCACGCTCATGGCTGAGGTTTCAGTTTGCTGGTGATTTTGGAATGTCAGCAAAAGTTTTGTTTCAAACTAAACCAAATAATTTTTTCTATTTCAAGCATTTAATTAAAAATGATTAGAGGTTTTATTTTCAAGAAAAGTTGCTTCCAATTGACACAAACCCAAGAATTAATTTTTTTTTTTGAAAATGGGAAAATGGAACATTTTGATTTGGGAGGAATTTGGGGATACTACTTTGAGAGCTGCTGAAATAGACACAAAAGCTGCCATGTAGTCAGCACTTATTACCCTACTTTATTCTGTACGCATTCAGATACAAACCCAGCTGAGACCGTAACAGTCCATTTTCACAAAGCAGACTTAAGGCCGGTGTTTATTTTGCCTTTCATGCACATTTCTAAAGGCATATTTATTAAGCAGACGCGTGACAAACAGCTTCTTGACCTGAAGCATCTACAGCTGCCTGGAGGAGCTAGACTTTCCCCTCCTTCTGCTCCAAGCATTTACTAGCGGTTTGGCATTACAAGGATTAAATTGTAGCGTTTCTGCTATAACCTGCTGCAGGGAGCAACTCCGGACCACTCTGCCTCCCCAGGTGGTATTAGGGAAACAACCTGAGTACCGGGAACTGGCAAATCTATTCCATGTATTGATGTATGGCAGAAACCATCTCAAGCAGTTTGGGACTTCCATCTACACACAGAGCTGTTGCTGCTTTATCCCTTGGCGAAGTTCTGCAGAGGCAGGGCAGCAGAGATTTACTCACTGACTAAACTCCAACGTTACATCTACACATCTGACTGCAACTTTCTTGCCTTTTTTTTTTTTTTTTACTTCCCCAAACGAGAAATTCAAGCAGAAATTACTTGAATTTCAGTCTAAGGAATTTGCTTGGATGAGGCTGTTCCTAGATATGCCTTGCAAGCATTCTCCAACCTCAGACTAAACGAAAAGGGTAGTAGTGGTTTGAAATCAGGCACATAATGCAGAGAGATTAACTTTGGAGGTGTTGCATACTCACAGCTACTGACCCTTGTAGTATCATTCAGGTGTAAATGCAACAGGAATAATAAGGCAGGTGGAGGAATGTTGGATCCAGCAGGCAGTTACCCAAGACTTTAACATAGCACTTCAAGGGACAATAGAGATGCCTTAGTACGTAAAATAATATGGGATGAGTTTTGAATCAGTCAGTGCTGGCATCTGGGAAAGTCAGAATAAAAAAATTATGTATTATAATTTGGTTGGTCTTCATAAAACCAAACAACCTAACCAGAACACATCCATTTTTAGAGCTTAAAACCACCTTTGTGCAAAGAGAAATTTTTTGTCGTTTTAATTTTTTACGGGAACTGCTACAGAAGGCCAGGGAAAGCAATTTTGTTAAAGCTTTGCCAGCAGATTGACAGAGACAACTGATGAAACATCCTGCTTGGAGCCATCAAAATAGGATGGTCTGGGTGGGACAGATATGCCCTATGGCTCAGCTCCTTCTGGCCATCCACTGCTGAGGAAAAGGTGAACGATGGCTAATAAGGTGTGCTCCATCCCACCAGCTGAGTGCCATGCACCCTGGGTGGGCACAGCCAAGCTCCTACCACCATAAATCCTTCTTGCTAACACATCCATGTGATCTGCAAAGCAAGACCTGAAACTCCCATCTTACCCTGCACTCATAAGAAGCAGAAGCAGCTAGTAACCCAGATTGTAAACCAAATTATGCCCATTCTGAGATGGAAAAACCTTGACAACTGCCAAATGAAGAGCACATTTCTTCCTGTGTAGTTTGGGGGCTAGTCTGCCAAAAGGAGGATACTGGCCTAGACAGCTCCTGATTCAAACACATTTGGCAATGCCTGTATTTGTCAGGGAAAAGTATCCTTTTGACTGATACATTTGGCTTTGCCCCATTCTTCTTTGTTTGAAGATGAACCCTTTATAAATAATTTAAGCGCATCCCTGAGTGGCTGTTATCGTCCCAAGGTCTTCCTCCCATCAGTATTCTCCAAGAGGGAGCGTGCTTCTTTCCTCCCATAATGTACTAACTTTTTCGTTGCTTCTTTATGCTCACTTCTCACCAATCTAAATAATGGATCAATTGAGGTTTTATTCCTTCCTTTAATTAGGTCTTGAATTTTGAGAGTATTTCACTGTAATTACTTCATTAAACGTGAACTGAAAAGCAAAAAACCCTCCAAAACAAACAAAGTTGTACTTGTGCTTTTTTATCAGTTTTTTTTTTTAATGATACATAAAGGCAGACTCAAAATTTTAAATAGGGATGGACTTTTTCCTCTCAGTTTCACATACAGGAAAATACTGACATCCTGGGCTCACTGTTTCAAACCAGCAGAGAGAGAGAGAAAGGGTGGCACAGAAGGGCATAATACAGCTATGGACCAACTCAGTCAGTCAGTCATTTCCTTCTCTGGCAGAGGGGTTGGACCTGATGATCTTCAGAGGTCCCTTCCAACCCCGAACATTCTGTGACTCTGTGACTTACAGTGGCCTCAGGATAGTAATACTTCTGTTATTATGCACACACCTAACTTGCATGCAATTACCCGTGCCCTGGATGCAGGTCCAAATAATAGGTTATGGAGGTACCTAAGTTACACCTTCCTTTTCTTTGAGTGTAAACAAGATGGCATAAAACCGGTACTGCAGCTTCCTACCAACTCCAGATCCCACCAGGGTAATTCCTCACCGACTGACTCCCCAGGTTTTTAACCACTTCTCCACCAGCTGGCAACTGTGTGATACCCAAGGCAAAATGGAGCATCAAATCATGAAACTCCAATTCACGGAGAGGTGAGAGGGGAAGAGAGGGTGCAGGGAAGTGGGCAATAGGCTGAACCCAGAGTAGCGGCACCTTCCGTCTTTGGAAATTGAGTCAAAATCTGGTTAAGTCAGCAGAAGTTTGAATATCAAATTAAGAGTTCCCAAATGGAGAACCTCCGGTTCCTCACACTTTGTTAAATACTCCTTGATTTATTCATTTTTTTTTATCAGCGGGAGGGAGGAGAGGAAAGAGGGCATGATAAAGAGGGGAGATTGAGTCTGCTTTCCCTGCACTAAAATTTGACTCAGAGTCTGAAATGGAAGACTTTAAAATTCAAAGCAGAAACGTGCATCTTCCATATACTCTTATAACAGATTCTGTTAAAAAGTCAAGAGCAAGACGTGTTAAGAGGACTGCTATGCAGTGCATTTTAAGACCATAAAAATCCCCCTCACAATAGTTCCTTCTCCCCATTCCCCCAAGATTTCTAACTTGGACAAGAACTGAGATGCAACCAGGAGAACATATATCTAATATACCCAGACTGTTTTATTTCTGGATTTGTACAGCCCCTAGCACGAAAAGACCTCTCTTGAAGATTGTTTTAAGCACTTATGCTGAAGCAGTAATAAGCAAGAATAATTGCAGTCTGTAACATCAAGATCTGTGGACAAGTCCAGGAACCACCTACAATGCTATAAATCTCAGGGTGTCAGGGTACAGATCTTGACATTATATTGTGTAATAATCATAAACAATGGAGCAAGGTGTTTTATCTATAATTTGATAAAGCATCCCATCCAAAAGTTCTTGTGAATATAAATCCAGTGGTGTTAGGTCAGAAGGTCCTGCTAGCTCCTATTCTGTCACTGACACCTATGAAAGGGCTATAAAAAAACATGACAAAAATACAGCAATGTTTATCCTGAGCATATTATCCCAGTGTACAGTAACGTATAGCCTAGGGACTTCCCGAGCTCTTGATGGACTTTCCATGGACTGCCTAATCCTTTTCTGAAGCCATCCGTACTTCTGACCTCCCAGACATCCTGTGGTGACAATTTCTCTGCTTAACTGTATAGAGAATGCATAATACAATGCGAGTATTGCAACTCAATGAAAGCTAAAGGGGAAAATGATAAGTCTACAAGCATGATGAAAGAGAGAAGGGGAGGAAATAGTTTGCATGATTAAAGGGGCTATGATAAGGAGTGACAAGCTGAAATTATATTCAGCTCAAAGAACAGAAAAGATCTCGGTTTATCTGGTAGTTATGTATGCTCCCAGTGGATGCATTGATAACTTCACCTTAAACTGGACAGGATAATTCATTTATCTGGGAGCAACACCTAGGGCTATCCTGTTCTGGAAGGAACAGTAAACAGTCTGGATATAACAGCTATTTTTCAAGTTTAACATAAGTTTTTCACAAAGTCAAAGACAAGTTTTTAAAGAAGGGAAGTTTTCTAAAGAGAGGTCTGGGACTGAATTCCTGTCTGCTGCCGTGGAGCAGGAAGAAAGCTGTTACATTGAATGCTGTGGAAAGGTTGCAGGCTGGGAAAGGCTGTCTCTGGCCTTACAAAGAAGAGGCGTATGGTACAGATTGTTGTGGGATGAATGATACCAATGGCTCTTCACAAGGCTGCATTCGATGCTGGTTTTCTTAATATTTTCGCTTCACTCTGTTGCTTGCTTGGTAAATTTGTTTTAGACAAACTAGCCAAGAGGGAGCTGGATTAGTGCAGAGGGAAATTTGATATGGCTACCACCGTTGTCACCAGAAATACGCGTGCACATGTGCACTCACACACACACAAATTTGAAGTGTATAAACTCCTGGGGTAATAAATTCCTCAAGAAAGGAGGAGTGGAGAATAAGAATTTTAAGATAACTGCTTACAGAAGAGTTCTTATTTTGTCTCTGGCAGATGTCAAGTTAAAAAACAAAAACCAAAACAAAGAAAAAACCAAAACCAAGAAAAAAGAACAGTGTTTCTAAAATCACTGTGTTAGAGCCAATGAACTCTTGAAAATGTTCACCGCTTCAATATATCCCAAAACCCAGGCCTACCCCACAGATGACACTGGGATCAGACGTTCCCCAGGCATGTCATGATCCCTACAAATGTTTAACCTCGTGATCAACTTCACTGACTCTCCTGGATCCCGTCCTGGAGTTACTCTGGTCTAGAGGCAACAGATTCACTCTCAATGTCTTGTTCAGCCCATGGCCTCTCTGCAGAGTCTGCTAACAAAATGGGGTCAGTTTGAAATGCTGGGTTTTCTGATGTGAACGCCTGCCCACCAAAATTGGACAGAATTGACCAACTCATTTTGTATCACATAGGTTGCTGCATGGTGGCTGTGTCCCAAGATTACGGAGCTGGGCTAGATTCAAACTGGCAAGCTATCCTGCTATACAATGGCTTTCCATTTCACCTTTTCAGGAAAAATTATCTAAAGTGGTTCTGCCTGAAATCAGATCTCACTTCTACCCCTCTCCCCCTTCTCCACCATATCTCAGGTCTCAGCATGACATCTGTCATGACACACGGGAAACATGCAATCTAGAGAACTCATCCATCTTCCTAAGTGAAGCACATCCATATATTTAAACACAGCCCAGGAAAGACTTGCTGCAGGAGGATCCAGTAACCTGGCTGGGCACCCTGCATATTTTATCAATGACAGCACCTCCACTACCTCAGCCAGCAGAAAAACAAACTCTGCTGAAGTGGTCTTGAGGGCACTGACGTAGGCAGCATTTCTGGGAGAGGAGACTACCACTGTGTTTCATTCTTCTGCTTTCCTCCATGCTTCCTGGTACCTCCACAACTGCAGAGATTCACAGTTCTGCCTTCATTCATGGAAGGAGGTAAATGTTCCTACACCGGGCAAGGTGAGCCACCAGGTAGTGTGCTCTTCATGCTGCCTTCTTGCAGCCATTCTGCACATGCTGTATGCACAGGTCTCAGTGAAGCATGACTTGAAGCCATGTCCTTTGCAGCACTGCGGTCTGTCTCTGTCTCATTCCCCATCTCCTTCTGTGATGCGTGTCCCATATCCACCTGTAATGCCAAGCCCCTGCTCTTCTGCCCCACTCTGGACTTCATCCCACTTGCTGCTGTTACAGGCTGCAGTTCCAAAGCCATCTCTTCCTCTGTGGTTACACATCAAAGCTCTGGGAGGACATGGAATGCTTAAAGCCCCGGAAAGCTGAAAATGCTAGCGTAGTGATTTTGCTGTTGAACAAACAAGACACATGGGCAAATGTCCCTATCTTCTTCGAAACTTTTAAAAGTGTGACTGAGCGTAAAGACTGTCAACCCAGAGCAATCCATGCCAACCTACTTTCAGCTGAACGTAAATATATACAAACTTACAGCTCCAGAGAGCAGCTGTGGTGAAAGCCAAGGGAATTCCACCCACTCCTTCTCCTTATATTCAAAACCAGAAAAAATAGGGGCCCTCCTGTTCAAAACAAGGCCTCTCTGGCCAAGACATGAGGAGGACAGGATGAGTTAATATGCCACTGGTTGGTGAACTTGGAGGTGTCGTTTCTTCACAAGGGGCCACAATTTGAAGTTCTTCTGAAGCTCTTAAGATTCTGTGTCTGTGGGAGCCATTTGGACAGGAGCACAAACTATTTATGTAACACACACTCCAGGCTTGCATCCAAAATGTTGGCCTTTGATCAGAAACAGACATTATCCAAAGCCAACCTTGCAAACACCATCAAGAGTGCCAGAGTGGCCAGATGGTGCTCGGGTACCACTGCAGCCCCCTGGACCAATTCCCTTGCAAACACTTGCAACTGTGATGGGCAAGGATGCACCCCTCCCTCTCCATCGCTCCCTTCATAAATCCAGCAAGGTGTGCCAGCTTTCCTCAGCAGCATCAGGCACTTCTGCAGCTCCCCACTGCTCCTCTCACGGGCAAGACAGACCTGCCAGTGAGACCACACAGTGTCAGATATTGCTGCATCTTCCAAACTGCTTCTTTCTCAAGCACTGGCAAAGGTGCTGTGACAGCATCACTAAAGATGTGCTGCTTCTTACCCTTTCCATTGTGATCAAAGGCAGTGATGCCAACGTACCAAAATTGTGCCAGGCATTGATACAGACCCTTTGTAATAATCCCCTCTTGCAAGAAATGGCAGGAAGACCCAAGTGCCCAGATGGTGCTCTAATAACCTTCCCTTGCCCTTTACGGCTTGCAAACACTGGCAAGGATGCCAAGCTGCCCAGAGTAGCCTTACAAATCTTTGAGGGACTCCCTAAGCAGAGGAGAAAATAATAACTTAGTGCTTCTGGCAGTTAATTTCTCTTACTTATATGTAATTCACAGCTATCTTCAAGTTTACAAGCAACCACCTTTACAATAACTGACCACCTCTCCTGTCTCCACCACCAGCAGAGCTGCCCTAAGGAAAACCCAAGATGTACACACACAGTATCCCTAAATGCTATGACACACACCAATGCTGCTAAATTGAGCTTCTTCACCTGCCTGGTTACTGTGATGAGTTTCAGTGGCACAGTGCACCCTCTACCAAGGCATCAATGGCAAATGCTAGGTATAGGTTGACCCTAAGAGTTTGGAACACATATTTAGAAGGAAAAATAAATCATGCCCTAAGTGATGTCTTAGAGAGCTTATGCTAATTTAAAACTTAGGCCTTTCCCACCCTCTTCCTACCATTGCTGTATATTTTTCGTGGACACAGAAACCAAAATCAAGCTTCGGCAGACAGAGTAGAGCAGCAGATTTCTCCTAATGATATCACTTGAAAGCATCGTCCACTTGGCCTCTTTGACCAGCTACAAACCTATGACGCTTCCGCTTGTAAAGGCAAACGCTGACAGAAGATGAAAGGCTGCTTCTGTGCTCTAAATGCCTCATACTTTGATTAAAAATGTTTTTGTCAATTAGAGATTGATTTTTGCTGTTCATTAAAGTGATGGATGTCCGTGCTGACGGAGGTGATATTTTACCCTGCGGTGGCCTGCTGTATAGATGGGTAGGAGAAGCCAGAGGCTTCAGTTTGCTAGGATGGAGTTGATGACCAGGACTGGGACAAAATAGGCCAGTCAGAGGATGGAGAAATGAGTGCCACAGTCCTCAGGGAGGAGCAGGGGGAAGCTTTCATGGCAGAGTTTCGCAGACAGTCCTTACCACTTAATCTTTCTGAAAGCACAGGGGATTCTGAAGATAGATTTTTAAGAAGACTTGGGAATGTGTGGGTTTTTTTGAGGGTTATGCAGTAGGAATGAAGTAATGGATTGCACAGGTGCCACAAGCTGGTGAGTTTTCACACGCAGGACATGAAAAATTCCACCCACTCCCCCAAGCTGAGCTCCTCCAGAAACTCACATTGAGTGTTGCCCTGACACTACCATCAACAGGTCATTCTCTGAGAGGAAGGATGGGCTGTCCTTAAGCTGTATGGTGTAGGATCCATGAGAAATTCAAGAGCTTCAAATGTATAATCAAGGGCAGCAACACAGCTTTCCAAAAATTACCCTGCTTTTACCATTCACTTTATGCAGGGCAGGGGCTACACATTACTATACATTACTTGCGTTGCTACCAGCGAGAGGGAGACAAGGAGTTATTAGGAACCTTGGTATTTTGCAATGCTGTAGCCATCTTGCTTTTGGCATTATTAGCCCGAGATATGTGGAGGAGGAAAATCAGGACTTGCTGCACCAGTGGCCCTACATGAAATAACAGAGGAGTTGGACCATCTACTGGAAGCAGCAGAGCACGCACAAAAATGACATCTCCCTGCGGCTGGATCTCCACAGAACTACCAATATCTATCTATAGAAAAGAGTTGGGGCATCCACACATCTTCTGAACTAAGATACAGCCCCCTGACAACCTAGCTGGTTTTTACAAATTTCTGCACCCTCCTGCACATCCATCCACACTTTTGCAGGCACAGAAAGAGAAAGAAATGTGACTCTGCTTTGCCCCAGAGGAGAGTCCTGACGCAGCAGGAATTCAAGGACACAATTCAGTGGTCCGACAACAGTCCCTACATAAAAAGTCCCAGAGTCTTCAAGAAACCCATGCAGTCCTAGCAGATTCATCAGATCTTACAGCAGTTTCAGTCTGTGGGGGTGCAACAGCAGGAGGATTCAGGTGTACAAACCGGGATCACTGCGGTTACATTTAAAGGGCTGAATGCAATTACATGAAAACATTTAGGGATATGGTTTAGCAGTGGCCATGTTGAGTAGGGTTATTGATTGGACTCGATGACCTTGAAGATCTTTTCCAACCTAGATGAATCCAGGATTCTATGAAAAGGCACCTTTCACGCTGTGCTGTCCCCCTTCACATCTGCTGTCCCCCTTCACCCTCCTTCACCCGATGCTGTCCTTCTCTCTTCAGAAGGGACGTGGGGCAGCCTCTCCGCGCTCACCAATGCACAACGAAGGGCTGAAAAGCAGCTCTACAAAAAGTAATCCGCCCGCTTTCACCGTTGAAAACTGTCATCTGTAGGTCCCTTATCTCCCTCGAGTTCCAGTTTTAGATATAAACTATCTGTGTGCGCTATAAAAACAGACACACACACACACACACATATATTTATATGCTGATGAGATCGTTAAATTTATCAGCTCTCCAATTCATTTGAGGTTCGTTGTGGAGCGGCAGCGCTGCTCCTTTCATCTGGAAATGGAAAGGAAACAGCCTTTACCCCTTTCTCGAAATTAAAGCGAAATGGGTACCACTTTATTTTAAGTGCCCATTAACTAAAGCGTAACTGAAACCAAGTTACAATGGGCGCCTCGGGGGAATGTACATAGGAGAGACAGACAGACACACACACACACCCCCCAGCAGCAAATGGCATCAGGACTTGTGGAATAAACATCAAAGCACTTCAGAGTGCAGTGATAGTTAAAAGCCTATTTTACACCCAGAAACGGGGAGAGATGCAGGTCCAAGAGCTCTCCAGTCCCGCTGAAAGACTCATTTAAGTCTTATTAAAATATTACCTGCCTTTTTTTTTTTGCTTTTTTTTTTTTTTTTTTTCTTTTTCTTGGTTTAAACTCTTTATTTGTTTTCTTTTATTTTTTTTTTGCTTTGCTTTTTTGTGGGGGGAAAAGACTTAATCTCTTTTGTAAAAGGATCTAATTGGTAACTTCTTTTCATCTCAGAAGCCACCTCTCCCTCCTCCCCCCTCTCATTCCTTACAGGTTGGGTCACCGCAGCTTTCTTAATCTTTGGAGATTATTCTTCTGTGGTTTGATGAGACTTCACTAGACTCTTAAATCTTTTCATTTCACCTCATTTAAATATTTTGGCCAATTGCTGAAGTTAATGATGATGAATAGGATTAAGATTAAAGGCTTAAAAGGGTTAGGAGGAGGAAAAAATATATTTCATTTCCAACAATGCATACAGAAGTCCCCTTTACTCTGTGTCGCATTCTCCCTCTGTTCCGGGCTGTAGCTCGTAGCTCTTGGCCGGTCTCTGATGCAGCCACATCTGTCTGTCTTTCTGCATCCTCCCTCTTTGGCACAGAGTTCAGCAGAAAAAAAATCGGAAGCTTTGCACTCTTTTTGCTTGTGATCTCACTTGCTCTCTGTGCAGCCTGCCCCTGCTTGTGCTCTGTCTGTGCTTCCCTGACTTATTCTAAGCCCACGTATCCGAGTAACGTTTATACAGCCAAAATTCTCCTCATCATTTTGCACAGTGATTTAGAAGACAACCAGCCTGAAACTGCTGTCTGTGCACAGTACAACCCTTTCCTGAAGAAAGACATCTTCCCCTTTTTTCTTCTTTCACTCCCTTCCATCCACTGGTTTTCTCTGGCAGGAAGTTGAAAATCTATCCTCACAGCCTTTGAAGCCACAGAAATCAGCCTCAACTGGAAATCTGGCTGCAACTAAGTCAGTCCTATTTCCATATGATTCTTTTTTTTTAAAGAAGTAAAAATAATTTCAGAGAAATTGCAATACTAGGAGGTCTTAAGTTGTGTTGGACAGACTCAAATCCTTCCAGCTCCCGTTTCAAAATCAACAGAGGAGAAACCTCATGGAGTGGGTGGGTTGAATGGATAATACAAGTTGCCAAATGCAACCAGGCAATTCACTCTCAAAACTCGGCTTTGCCAGGTAAATTCTGAGGTGGTGGTACTATAACCCGACAAACCTCTCCTCTTCTATGTCTGAAGCAGCATGGATAAGCTGAGTGAGATGGTAGCAGACATTTCCTGGTGCAGCACAAGACAAGGTCAACTTGCTTGTGCCACACAAGGCCCCTGCTCTGAGAGGGTCTTCTCCATGTTTACCTAGACACGTATCTTCAGTCCTCCGTGTTGCAAAACCAGATCTTCTCCAACACAAACTTTTTAAATAGGTGTGAGGGAGGGTGAATACATTTTCTAGACTTCAGTGAGAAAGCTGCATGAAAGGGAACAACATTTATAAATGCCAAGGATTAAAAATGGCTTATGGTGGGGAAGCAAGTGAGCTATGGGTCTACTGCAGATTTCTGGCATATTGAACAAACTGTACTAAAGCTCTAATGTTAAATATTTATAACTTTATTTACCAGAGTTCATGTTAGACTTGGTTGGGACAGAGTTTGCATTAAGGCATCGAGGTCCTTTAACGAAGAAGGAATGTGCACAGTGCTGAGTCAGTCTGGGCTCAATAAAAGATGAGCAAGGAGAGGGATGAGAGCTGAATGGAGGAAGCTGAAAGATCATTCAGTGTTGCCTTAGGCAAAGCACCAGCAAGTCCACAAGAGAAGCAGCTCTGCTAACAAGAATCTAAGAAGCAAGTATGACTGATACCAAACTTGAAGGGCAAAGGCTAATGGGATGTAAACACAGACAAGTACAAGGATTTGTCACTCCAGACTGAGGGAAATACATCAATGAGCAGGCCTAGTTAAGATCATGCTTGTACAACACCCTTACTAACTCTGTGCTTTGGACAGTGTGAGTAGAAGGCCTGGAGAGGAAGCCTCACTAGGGGTCGCATTTCAGGGGAATGTGGCAGTAGCAGTGGAAGGACACAGCTTGTTACCTGGAGGACAGCCCAAGTAGGGGGAACATTGAAGTGAGAGAAGACATTTCCTCACTGCTGAAATGATGGAAGTTTGGGAAAATCTGTAATATTGCAGGCACCATACAGGCATCATCCTGGCACAACAGAAAGGAGACTCTCTCGGTAGAGGCTGCTTATCTTAAACACGTCCGGAAACATATTTGGTTCTTTACACTTATTAAAAGTCTCAGTAGCACCTCGCCTAACTGCAGGGTGGGAAAATCCTAGTGTTCAAAACCAAGTGTTTTGATTGACACGATGAGCTCGAATCAGAGACTTTCAGAGATAAAAGCAAAAGGTAAAGAATAAAGTGGTTGTTCATTAACGGACTGCAGAGCAGTCTGATAACTGTGTGGGATTTTACTGATAAAAAGAGGCAGTTTTTGAGGGGCATATGGACTAAAGGGTTTGCTGCTCCTTAAAAGTACTCCTTAAAAGCCCTTTCCACTGCCAAGTGGAGAGGCTGCTGGAAGAACAGCTGTGATGAGCATGGGGAATGTGCAATGGCCCATCACAGCTACATCCGTATCCAGTGCACATTTTCCATCTTCATTTGCCGCCCTAAGCATTTGTGCAGATTTGCTAAATGGTACACAGATATCATATTCTGTGGCAAAGCAGACAATCTCTTTGCAAAATGCACTTGGGTTATAAAGGCTCCATCTGAAGTAATGGATGAAAGAAAGGAAAAAATAAAAAAATGCAGTTTCCATTTTTTTTCTTTTTCAAGACCATGGTTTT
>WTSP01004848.1:0-16557 GCA_025331215.1 Actenoides lindsayi | reverse complement strand
TAATTTATTATATACTTTATTATGTAATTTATAAATACATATATAATTTAATAAATGTTTTGATGTTTTTATTTAAATTATTATTTAAATAAATCATAGATGATAAACAGCTGATAATATTGGTAGCCTAACTGGAAGCCAAAACATCTTGGGAGTTTCTGTAATGTAGAATAAAAGCCGTGATAAGAATATAGCTCTTGCTTGAGCATTTCAAAAGAGATTATTAAAGTGAGTGTAAAGAATTATATTTACATCAGTTAAAAGTCAGATTAGTTGAAATTTGACTTGGTACTTGCTTGATCAAGGCTGAAGTGTTTCAGTGGTCTGTGATGAATTCATTATATTCTGTATCATTTATTCTTCAGTTACAAAAGTCTAGAAGTGGCTCATATCATCTCATGTATCATTTTTACTCCAGCAATTTGTCATGTAGTTGCTGTCAATAACAGGATGGAATCCATGCTTATATATATATATATATATATATACACACTTCATTGTTTCATAAGGTTTTGACATATGTGTTCCTGTTATGTAAACATTTGTACATCCAGCCCTCTGGAGGTTTCTCAGTGATAAGGACCTACTAGGAGGCAAAATATTTCATAAAAATACTTGTTTGTGTTAGCTTGTCAGTGTTAAGCTTGATTAATTTTATTCTCACAGCTTCTTCTGTGCAACACAGCCCCACAGACATCTTTCTATTGCATCAATAGGTATAAAATGGTGTATAGAACTTGTGATTTTCTGATGGGCAGACCATTAACTCTCAGTGCTTTCAGTGTGATTTTAACATGTGTTTAACTGAATCATATGCTACACAGTCTTAGAAACCAAAATTCAACAATAAATAGATCTTTTATTGAGTGAAAGGATAGGTGCAGATGATTGATTCAGAGATACCTACTTTAGATGATCTAAGTAAATGATAGTAGGTTGGTTTTTATGATGGAATAATTAGTCTGGGGCACATTTATACAGGTCATGACTTTTTTCATCATAATTAGTGGCAGTTAGAAGGTGTAAGAGCACAGCAAAATACATCAACTGAGCATGAGCTCCCACTCTGCTGTTAGGGCAAAGAGATAATATAACTAGAGTGAAGGACTAGGTCAGTAGAACCTGGGGGATTACATCGTGGGAGGTGTGTATGAAGCTGCTTGAAGCTTTTTCTGGCTGTCTCTGTCCAGTTATGGTGCCTGCAGTTCAAGCAGGGAAGTGACAACTTGGAGAAGAGTTCATGAGAAATATTAAAGGACTGAAAAACACTATTTATGTGGGGTACTCAGACCTGAATCTGTTTGCCTCAGCGAAATAAAGCTGAAGGGGTGACTTTGCAAATACTTCTGCAGTGTTTGTAGAAACAGATACCAGGTAATAAATAGCTCTTCAGTTTCACATCCAAAGTATAACACGATCCCCTGTAACTTGAACCTGTTCATATCAGACGTAAACCACGTGGTTTTAGCAATGGAGGCAATTAATGAGATACCCAGGATTGCCATGTATTACATTTTTTTAAAGTAAGACTAGATTTTTTTTTTCCTGAAAGGTAGGCAGCAATTCAAATGGCAATTAATTTAGGGAAGTTCAGAGGTGGATGTGTCTATAAAAGTACCATGCTATTCTGCAGCCTGAGAACCTGGTTATGATCCCCTCTTACCAATTAATAAGATTCCTATAGGGGATTTTGGATTGCACTACCATATTGTTTATTGGGGCTAGTCTGAAGAAAAGAAGAGACCTTCTCGCTCTTTACAACTCCCTGAAAGGAAGTTGTAGAGAGGGGGTGCCAGTCTCTTCTCCCAAGTAACAAGTGATAGGACCAGAGGAAATTACTTTAGGTTGGACATTAGGGAGAATTTTTTCACTGAAAGGGTTTTAAAGCATTGGAACAGACTGCCAAGGGAAGTGGTTGAATCACCATCCCTGGCTGTGTTTAAAAGTCATGTAGATACAGTCATTAGGGACTTGGTTTAGCAGTGGACATGTAGAGTAGGGTTAATGGTTGGACTCAATGATATTGAAGGTCTTTTCCAACCTAGATGATTCTATGGTTCTACCTCCACAGAACCCTGCTACAAGGAGTATTTCATTGTGTTGGTACATCCCTAACATTTACAAATGCCAGCAGCCAGGATGAGGTCAGATCTGAAGTCATCCTATGGCAGGACTTCTTTTTCTCTCCAAGGACAGGTCAGAAGTTGTGACTGCTTGGTGCAGTGCTGTTGCATAACATCATGAGTGAAGCTGTTTCTTGCATCCTCCGCATTCACAGCAGACGGGGCCGTCTAATAATTTTGGTATTCCCACTGTACTGTCTCCAGTATGACACTATAGGCCAGGAAGTTTTGCACGTGAAGAGCTACGCTGAGCATGGTTAGGGGTTAGCATGGTTAACAGGCATGGCCAGAAGGCACAGTGTGAGGTGCAGGCGTGTCCCACGGCACTGCGATCAGCTTTTGGGCACTGCTGCGTGTCAGGAGCCAGCGCAGGTGCGTTTACACCCAGGTCTGACGCAGCCGCTCTGCTTGGGTGTCGCGCGGCACGTGGGCCATGTGCATGTGAGATTTTGGCTGCTTAGCAACTGCATAATAGGGCTGTCCCAGAAGAACACGCCGTCTGTTTAGTCTATAAATGTAAAATGTCCATTTAAAATCTGTATAGTACATCCCTCAAAAACACTGGAGAACTCACTGCTTTTTTAAAGCCAGAGGTATTTGGCATAATCAGTGCAGCACTTTCCCAACACAGCAGCAGTGCCAGAGGTTTCTGATAGACTCTAGCTGTGCAATTTGTTGACCTCTTCATCCAGTGAAAACATCCCTCCGTTTTTCCTGCTGTCCTTCCTGCCCCATTCCACTCATCAGCCAGGAAATTGATTCGTTTGCAGTCAGCCTAAATAAGTACCAAGGATTTTAAAAATAAGGATTCACAGAGTGTGTAGAAAACAACTGTAATTTGGAAAGCAGTCATGGGCAAAAGAGTTCTTTAACAATTCTGGTTTTAACCTCAAATGTCTTCTTTTATAATATGTTTGCTAGTAAGCTGTAATCCAAGTTAGAAAGATAAAATATCAGGATGCAAGGATGTGAAATCTTACAAACAGATTTGCTAAAACATTTCACATCTGACTGTTTTTCTATTCTTTTAACAAAGGTTCTCAGTTCAACGATTTTTACTGAAATTAAAATGTAATTAGCTGAATGATAAATACCTGCTATATTTCCTCACAGAAAATAGTTCTGCATGTTAGCTTTTCGGTTTCATATAGTAAAATGTTATTTCTGGAGATGTAAAAAAATAGAATTATATCTGGGTATCAGTTTATCTAGCGTGCTGTTCAGCTGGTGGCTGACATCTACATTGGCAGTACTTAAGTTAGAATTAGCTGAAAAGCTTCCATGAAGAAAGTTCTTCTGCAAAAATGTAAATGCAAGGAAAAATATTTTTAAAGGGAGTTAGATATCTTAATTTTTCTTAAAAATACCGTCAAGTGATTAATCAGCATGGCAATTTATAAAACATGTCACTTGGGTGAGAAAAACATCCATATTCATGGCAATCCATACTTCACTTTCTTCAAATAAAATCTCTGACTGGATTTTGTCCAAGGGTCTCTAACCACTGTTTAAGCAGTTAATTCTGTTCTAAAAGTTTCTCTCCTATAAATACTCATGCTGTTTAGTGAACAGAGAGACTGACGTGTGTGCAACCAAATTACCTGTCCCAAACCTCATTCCAAGATACAGGTACTAGCAAACTACTAACACTAGTACAAGTACTAGCAAAATCAAGTGGTCCTGATTTTTGCTTTTTTTCCACATTTAGTACAGCTTTTACATCCACTTAATACCATTGAGGTTTCTGGATTTCCAGTTATGCATTTCTTCAATGCAACCAATGTGCAACATTCTTTGTTTTACAGTCATCTGAACAACATTTAGTTCTGTGTTTAGAAAACTTGTATGATTTATAACCTGAAATGTTTGTATTTAATCCAGGCTTGCAAGAGACTAAGGAAGGTTTAGAGACAGAATAAAAAAGTCGGATGTTAAGGTAATATTAGAGCCAAAAAAGACCTAATGGGTTAAAAGGCATTGCATCCTTTATTGTGCAATGTTTGAGTTGAATTAATTATGTCCTTTTGACAGCTGGATTTCACTCCTTTGCTGGGGCATTGGCAGATATCCTCCCCAGCACCAGCTGCCCTGATGAAGAACTGGCCACCTTGACTGCTTGCTGTCACTCTCTTCCACCCCTCGCTTTCCCATAGTTCCCATTTACTTTCCAGCAGAGCAGTTTGAACTTAACAGCCCTCTGGTCTGCTTCAGACAAAATCAGCTAGGAGCACTCGTGCAAATTGTCAATAAAGATGATGGTCCAGTAATAGAGTGGCAGTGAGGGATGGGAGTCAGGTACAACTTTCACTAGCCTTGGATTTTGTTCCAAACTTGCAATGCTGATGCAGTCCAAAAGCTATTTTGGGAACTTTACACAAAAATAGGTGTTACTGAGCAAGGTTAGTGAATATAGTGACAATGGCATCTCTAAAAGCAGTAAATTTAGTTCTGCTGGACAGAAAATGTGCATAGAAATTCAGTATTTCCAAAGAAAATGTAAAAACTTTGTAGTGGGGAGACACTGATGAAGTATATGCTAACACAGCACTTTAACAGCACAGAGCAGCAACTTCTAGAATCATTTTGAATGACACTTTTAATGTGGGACATTCAGCTTAAAAATCCGAGCTGACAGTAGCTCTGTAAGTTTCTCCTTGCAGCCTGCCCAGTAATCATTGATCTTGCCTTCTCTCTGAGGATCTCATTCTTGTGCATTCTCCATGCCTATGTCTCCTTTGATCTTCTGACACTGGGAGCCATTAATAGCTGGGCTTCCACCATTGGTTTATTTTATAGTAGTAACTACACATTTCTTTGATTTACTATAGATTTTGATTAGAAATATATTTAATGCCTGGCAAATCTGTAATTCTGTAAACTTTGCTGTTAAGACATACTGATTCAAGTTCAGCTGTAACAACTGGCCGCAATACCATCAAAGCTCTTTAGAACTAAGCAGAATTTGACACACTTCATAATAAATTATTAAATTTGCAGTTTTGACCCGCCATAACTGTGTTTAGTGCAAACACATTGGACCAAATGTTAACCGGCCATAGTATGAACAAGCAATATGCTGTTTTTAGAAATAAGTTCATCTTTCTTGTCATTTGTAGGATTAAAGACACTGATTTCAGCAATGCTGTTCTGGATCTGTGTCAGAGTAAGAGAGTTCCTTGCTGTGTTTCATCTTAGGAAGGGATTGTTGGTGTTGCCCAAATAAATTGTTCTACAAGGGCCTCTGCGTATCCTCAGTGGTGGCTCATGGTGACCAAGTTAGGGACAAACTAAGAAGTGCTTTCAAAACTCTCTCATGTCAGTGCATGAGAAATTTCACCTGAGTATGACATTACCGTGTATCTGTATGTGTAAACATATGTATACATACGTGCACAAATCTGGCTTCATACGTTGCCATCCTTTCTGATGCTAAGAGGAGACATAGGTTGGTCCATAGAGGATTCTTATCTTGTATGCTAGTTACTAGTTTCTGTAGAGGACTATATATACTTCATGCTTTTGCACACATTGTTTGTCCACAAGCTCACAGACCAGCACTAAAGTCCAAAAGGAATTTGTACCTATCAGCGAGCTGAAGACTGATTCCCATGTCTAGTATCAGTCATGTCTAGTCCCAGTCATGTCTAGTCTTTCATATCCTTCACTTTTTCAGGGACATGACTGTGACCTGTGGGTCTCAGAACCTCCAGCACCATGGTACTTCGAAGGCTCTGAGGTTCCCAGGTCAGCTTTTGCACCCTGCTGCTCCAGCATGTGAAGTAACTGTGTAACTGCAGCCTCATCACTGCCCTGTGTCATGAATTGTAGGCTCTTCTTTGCCTTTTATCCCAAAATCACAGATCCAAATTAAAAGCAGTATCTTTATAGACAACTCTTGTTACGCCTTGCTGGGTACATTCTTTTCTTGTCACCTCACTGCTTGTCTGACATCTTTATCTAAGTGATGACTCAAGATCATCCTCTAGCACTGATAGCTGTATGTGTATGGCCAGTGCATACAGATGCCCAGCAATAAAAAGAACAGAGAAAAATTGCTTGGAACTGAACTGGTAAGAATCCAAGAATCCAACCACTTCTGTAATAATGCATCCAACTTTTAAGAAAGAAAAGTGTCAGTGGCCTTTGGAAAGTTTATAAGGCTTTTCCAGTCTAGGCAAGAATGATGAGGGAAAGGTTTCCTGTCTTTCCAGTGCAGTCATGTGTTCCTTGCACTTTCTCCCCATCCCACACTTTTTTGCTACTTTTGTCAGTTCCTGTTCTGGTTTCTCCAGGTTCAAATCAGACCCCTGTTGCTTTGAAGCTCAGGTCAGCACTAGGCAAGGCATTAGGCATTACTGTTGCCAAGAGCAGCCAGTCCTCTCCCAGCTGCATGCTTGTGCGTTGACAGGGTCAGAGCATGATTGAAGGGTGAGAGATGCACAAAAGCAGAGAAGGCTTGAAAGTCTTTGAAGCTTTTTCTTAACTACTCTCACTCTGGCACAGACTCCTGCCTTAGGGGGATGATCCAGTGGAATAGCAATGACCTAAAGCTACTACTCTGCCCACTCAAGCATGCAAGGAGGAGAATTTATCTCAAAAATGACCATATAAGAATAACTGGGCTGCAATTAAATATTTGTAAAAGATGTACCTTAACATTAAGAGAATAAGAACTCTATTTTATTTTCTGAATAGAACTGTTTTTTCTGAAATACTGAACGCTACACAGAAACAAAAAATGGAAAAATCCTGGTGGGTGAGACCTTTATCTCTTCTCTCATTTATTACTAGTGCTGTCCTAATTAAAAAGAACTTGCCCTTTCAAACCAAGGAGCTGGATTCTGATCCAAATGGCCTTGTAGAAAAGAAATTGCTGAATGAAGTCATTACTCTAATTAACATTTATGCTCCTAATGTTAACAACGTACTTTTAAAAAGAACCAGTAGCATAGGTTGTCCTCCTTAAACCATCTAATAGTCTGATGTGAGTACTGATTTTATCTGCCCTTTGGTTATCAATTTAGACAGTTTTACTAGGGGTGATTGCGTTGTAAATCAGGTATCTCAAGAAAGTCATTAATGAGCTAGTGAAGGATAGGTGTTTGCAGTGATGGCACAGCTGATAATGCTTATTTAGCCAAGTGGTGTACTTAAGTGTTCTGTGTTGTGTATGGAACGAAGTGGCCATTCACCAATAACTAGATAATAATATATTTAGCTATTCCTCAATCTGCTCCATGGTTTTATCTTCCAGTGCCCAAGATTAGCCCCGTTCCCTGTGCTCTACATCCCTAAGTTGTTTCTGTGATTCACAGAACTGTAGTTTGGAGCCCTGCATCTCTGTTTGACTTTGTTTATGTATTTCTTGTCTCCCTTACCATAAATCGTAACGACAGCTTAATTGGTTTATAATACTGAAGCAGTTTGAAATGTGAAGTGTTGCATAAGTGTTCAAGGTTGTTATTAGTTTGTGACTCTTCCCAACCATTTTCTTTCCAGAAGGAAAATTAAAGAGAAATTATTTGCCATTTACAAGAGTAAATATGGTGAATCCTGTCATAAGCAATCACTCAAGTATTACCAGAAACACCTCTTTGTTTCAGAGAATTGCAGTTTTTACATGTTTGAACTTTGTGTTTCCATCATAACACAGTGAATCCATTAACTTCACTGGAACTATTTGAATTATGTTATGCAAACGGAGAATCAGATCTTTGATATCTGTGTCTGTGAGAGTGTAGTTTCAGTATGGAATGAATGTCATGGAAAATACAGGAATCCCGTAAAGATTTTGTTATAATTGAAACATTGGGGCATTTGATACACTTAGAGTCTAAGATTATGACTTCTTTATTTCACAGGAGAAGTGCATATAATTGCACCAGTCTTATTACAGTATTATTACACAGTATTATTACACATTGGAAAATACCTTCATTCACAGATGCATATTTTACCTAAAGAATTTACGTACACCAAATTGATTTTCTATTTTCATAGAGCAGTGGTGAGCAGAGACTAATGCTCTAGCTTTTCCTTAGGACTTGGCCAGTACTTAGCATAACCAGAGAATTTTTATCAAGTGCAGTGTTCAAAAAATAAAGTCACACAGAGACAGATATTTGTGCATTTTATTCCCTTTGTCGCTTCCACTGGCTCACAGGGCAGAGTCAAGAGGTATCCGTGACAAAGTAAAAAAGTCTTTTACCCTAGAACAGGATTTTAGGATCAGAAATTCACCAGGCAGGCAAAACAAGGACAGCCAACAAAAAGTAGCCTGGGGCAACACAGTGTGTCAATGAGAAGGAGAGATAAGAAACACTTGGACAGTTGTGCATGTTGGCTTCAATCTCTAATGACTGTGCAGACCATACATCAAAAACATTTGGCTGTCCTTGACAGAGAACAAAAAAAGCCCATATTTGTCAGCTATTGCATTTTATTTTTTTTTTCACTTGAAAGGTTTTAGAGAGTCAACCTGCTGAATAACAATTCATTGTTTTTATGTGTTTTTAATTATTTGTCTAACGGCCTTTAGCTAATTATTAGATGTCATCTTAGAGAGACGAAGTGAAAGCTCTCTTCATCTTTTAACAATGACTCTTTCTGCTGTTGATCACCTGGATCTACAGCTCTCACTGGTGTAAATTCTATTTCTGTTGTATCTTTCTAGAGTAAATTAAGGGCAAAATTTGGACTATCAGCTCCAGTAACACTTAATTCAGTCAGTGCTGACAGCTGCTGTGATTCTGCAGTTCCATGCATGAAGACACCTCCATGGCCTTGGGACAATGTGTCTAAATTCTGTTATAGTTGAGAAATGAGTGGGAAGCACCTACATCCTACACTTCTGCAGCAGTCCTATCCATGCTCAGAGAATGCATAATATAAGTTGTAGGCATGGCAAAATGCCCAGGCTCTCATCGTGGTGACGGTGCTTTCCTGATAACCTCATGGCCCCTTCCTCGTAGCCTCATGGCCAAAGCAGAGAGTCAGTAGAAGGTCAGCATTTATTTAATATCTCACCTTGCACTCCCTGAGAATGCCTTAGCTACTGGACAAAGGTGACTCTCCATTCCTTGTCTTGGAAGCATCACACTGTGAACCTTGTAATTTGTGAGCTTGAAGAAGCAAGACAGGAGTGGCCTGATTATGTAGTTAAGGAGCAAGAAGACTCATCAAGTGTGGCCAAGTTCATTTGTTAGAAACTCCAGGACTATCTATTTCCCTATTCTGTTCTTCTAATAGCATGTGATAAACTCACCTCAGGAAATAACAATTACATCGTTTCCTAATATCTACTAGTTTGTTTCTAATCTGAAGTTTTTAAACCTTCTTCTTCTCCTGGCTGAAAATTGTGTGACAACACAGGCAGGTTGTGATTTTTAGGTCTGAGGATTTCCACATCATGCAGCCTGATGTAGTAACTGAGCTCTGGAGGAGCTAAAATTCCTTGTTATAGCACAAAAATTCATTGGTGGTAAAGTTATGGATTAACGCTCTCATGAGAAAAGTAAAGGTCTTTATCTCTTTCATACCGGGATGAAGGTGGTAGACAGCAAACTGAGCAAAAAAATTCCACATTATAAAGATCTATCATACTGGCTTTAAGGAAAAATGGGAGCACAGAGTCTCTATTAAATGTTTAGTTATTGCTTACCATTTAGGATTTATAATATCAAATTAAAAGAAAAAATCAACCCTGTTGATTTACGTTGATGTGGCAAAATAATCTTCTGTTGTTGAAAAAAGAATTTATTTATTTTTTTCTATTTTTCTTCTGTTGATTTGTTTTGTTTTTTAAAGTTTCTTTTGGTTTTTTGCTTTACCTTGAATTACTGGGAGTCTTTGAGAAGTATTTTTATTTATTATGACAACTCCTTAAGGGAAGAATCAATAGGGAACATCTGATTTATTCACGTTGTACAAGATGACTATCCAGAACAATCTCCAGATGTCTTTTTAGGCACATAAGGCAAGGATTCCCTACATACCTCTCCAACTGGCAAGATTACTTTTTCTGGTAGCAGCTTGAATAAACAAATATAAAAACTGATTGACTATAGGGATCTCTTTTTTTCTCAAAAAAACAAGTTTGAAGAAAATGCCAGATGAAATTAACAGTCTAGAGTGCCTTCTTGAGATTGTCAAGGAAGTTGGAGATGATAGGTTCCAGCTACAACCCGGAGAAAATGCCACTGTGAAATTTTATGAGGTGTCTATAAATGCAGCTTTTAAAATAAGCCTAAATTCTTATTTAAAAAAAAAAAAACAACAAAAAAACCCCACGAAACACAGAACTGATCAAAACAGTTGCGGGGTCATTAATCCACCATCTTGTCTCAAGTGAAGGACAAATCAGGCAGTTCTCAGGACTGTAAGACCTCTACAATATACATTTTTGAGTAAACTTCACCTGGTCCCTGGTCCCCTACACATGACATTTTCACCTAGATCTGTAGCAACTGTGGACTGATGTAACATGCATGTAACCTCTCAAAAAATTCTGGTATAGTAACTATATGTTCTTGAAACCTGTTCCCATTTTTAATTCAAAATTTGGATGTGAGAAATTTAAGGAATTCTACAATTTAATTCATTTTACATGCAGATCTCTCACTGACCTTCAGTTTCTCTTTTTTAGTTTTGTGTAAATTTTGCACTCATTTACTTTCATCATATCCCTTCCTTTTTACCACCTTATTACATAAATACATTTTATTTTCACAACTGAAATATATTTCAGTTTTATTTTAGGAAGCTTTTAATTTTCTTTGCTTTTCTCAGAAAATCTTTTATGTCTATATTTCTTTCCTTAAAAAAGTGTGAACCAGCACTGCATGCAGTGAAGTTCTTAAATATATTATTATTATTATTATTACTTGCATTACACATCATTCTATTCTTTCCATAAGCAGCCTTCCAGTTTACAATTATATCTTTGTTTGCAATTTAGCAGAAGGAAGCTGCTCCTGTACAGTTAGCTGTCTGCAGTAATGCCTGTCTATCTCTAGGAAGGATGCTCATTTTACAACCCAGTTTCCTGATTTATTTATTTTTTTAATAAATTGAAGCTAATATGATGCTTTCCTGTACACTTAACATTTTTTTTTCTTTTTATAGTTCATCTGAAGGTTCAGAAAAATCTTTTTGTTGCTCAGATTAAACTAGAAAAAAAAAATTGCCTATAAATGCTCTTAGTCTTTTGTGTTTCCTTTCCAGATCATTTGTAAGGGCTTAAAACCATGTAGGTGCTACTGTCAAAAGTGAGGGACTCTGATACAGGTTGTTCTCTAATATGGCAAAGGACTTTTCCTTTGACAAGAACCTTAGCAATAATGTATAGATTGTATAAAACTAGAGTTCAAGGAAAGTAGACAGTCTTACAGTTTGTTAAACTACATATACTCTTACCATTTATAGATCAGACACGATGACAAGTGATTACTCAAGGGCTGAATCCAGACAGCAACAACTGGCTCACAAGGACAGACACATGTGCTGTGGGAAGAAGTACCTTGGTATCTCTGCTTAACTGTAGCAGAGTATACTGTTCAGGAATTGAACCGTGTGTCTTTTATGGGAAAGTAGAAGTTTCAGCTTAACTGTACCATTGCTTTTCAGAAGATAAGGTCGGGTGACAAAATTGCTTTAAAATGCGCAGAATACTATAAAATAGTTACTAATGTATTTATGAAGCTGTATTGTTGCACAGTCTTCTTCCAATATCCTGCATTCATATCTTGCTTGTGAAGTCCAAACGCCCTTTGTATTAGTTATTCATTCCTTTCCCTTTGTCCACAATTTTCCTCGAATAAGAGTAGCCTTCTAAAGAACTTGATCTAGATTTTTCACTTCTGGTATGCTATGCTCAGTATAAGATCAAAGCATGGAAGTTAAAGGTCACTTCATATTTGCTGGCAGTTGAGAGATCTGTGATGGTGTGCAGTGTGTGCAGCACACTGCTGCATCTGATAAGCAGTCATCTCTCTTTTAGGCCATTATCTAAAATTGATTTGTTATGCTTCTCAGAGAGAAATACAAACTTGAAGAATATTTGAAAGAAATAAGGTCAGGACCTTAATCTTTGAGGAATCTAAAAGTAAGCCTCTTCCCTCTCCATGGCCACCTCTACCTGGACTTAACATGGGATGGTTTATAATTACTTTATCTGAAAGTATTTACACTTCAACTCATCTGATTCCCAGGTCTGACAGGAGAACTGTGAGAGATTTTGTGCTCAAGAGAGTTGTATCTGTTCACATGGCTTGGTCTTGGTAGGAATTAAAGGGATGATGAAAACAGTTCAGACAGTATCTGATTCTGTAAAGGCGAAATTGTTCTTTCTACTTGTTTCTTGTGCTCTTACACAGAATTTTTACGGATTAGTCTTGCATATGTGCCTAAATTTATAAATGGGCTAGTACAAATAACGAAAAGATTAATTATCAGAATCTAAAGAATGCAGAATATTCATAGGATAGAACTACCCTAATACTATTAAAAAAAAAAAAAAAGGACTATTTTAGCTGAAAGAAAAAGCAGCTATGTAAAATGTAACTATGGATATAGAAATTAAGAAAATGTAGGGGTCTTAAATATGAAGTACACTAAAGCATGAAGTGACATCTCTTATGAAAATATTATTTTTTAATTAGATTTAACTTTGTATGCCTTACTTTGGGGTCTTCAAAATTTCTGAAAATCAGAATTATTTTAGGTTGCGGAACTGATATACTTTATCAGTACCTTAAGGTTACAAAAATTGATTTTCTGCTGATATTTATCTTGAAAAATACCAATTAAGAAATCAAAACAAACTCATATATCCTGTCTGTCTAAAAAGAGAGATTCTGACTGGGGCCAGTTAGGGTCCAACAATAAGAGAAGAGCACATCTGTCCTGTTGGAATATTTGACAGCCCATCCGTCTCCATTCCTGTATTTGTGAATTTAGAAACTTCCTCTGCTATTGCATTCACTGGGGGCCAGAGCACTCTTGGGCAAAAATCTACAGCTATAATTAGTGATTTAATTTTAATGTAGATGAATAGACAATCCTGAAGCCAGTTATTAAAATGTCATTAGTTGACACAGAAGTTAGCATATCTGCCTAATGTCTGTTAGCAGAAGCTGCAGAGACCAACCCATATGAGAATTCTGCCTGGGGAAGAGTTGAAGCAACACAAGGCATCAAAAATCTCCCTGCATCTGGGAAACAGCTGGACAGCTCCTGCCAGAAAATTCTGAAGTGTTTGTTGCCAGTGACAGGCAATAACTCTGACCCCTCTGTTCCAGCAGAACCCTGAGATCTCTGGAAAATATTCCTTCTGAGTAGCTTTAGTCATAGCTAAAGCCCAACACAGTTAGAAAATAGCAGGGGTGAAAAACAAGACTTTATAACAAGTAGCCCTGGGGATCTCTATAACCCACAAGTATAGAATTAGTTCTGTATATCATGTATAACTCATTCTGACAGCACTCTCAAAGTAAATAAATTTTAATTTGTATTTTTAATTCATACACTAATGTGAGAGTCTGAGAACTAAGCAATCTGGACTCAGAGGCTTAGCTGGAAAAAGAAGGGCAAAGACTTAATTGGAATCTTAAGTCTCTGACTGAAAGTAGAGATACTAAAAGTAGTAGCAAAGATCTTAGTAAAACTATAACTTGCTTGTAAATGTTTCAGCGAACACAATAGATGTTAAGAGCTGTTGTTGAAAAACGTAATCACAAATCTGTATTTAGTAACTTTATTTTCCCTAAATCCTGAGAGATCTGAACTACAACCTTTCCTGGCCTCTTTGCCATCTTAATGACACTAGGTCATACATAAAAATAATACCAATGTAAATCTAAAATCTAAAGGCTTTAGAAGGCTTCATTTTTTAATTCCGCTTACTTTGGCACTACACTAAGAGTTCTGCAACTTTGATCCATCAAGCAGCATTGCAAAACCATCATGAAAATGTATGAAGCCAAGAACAAAATCTACTCACCCAACCTTACAGCAAAGATTAAAAAAGCCCTAATTATAGTATAGTCACCCGTCAAAATAAATTACTCACTCAGGGTGAGTGGGTGAAAAGAAGTTTGCTAGGCTTTCTTAAGGAGGTGGTAATTGTCTTGAATTTTGTTATAAACTATCACTAATTATATTTTAACAAAATCTATGTACAGTTGTCCTCTTTGGGAATTTTATAACAATTTTGTAAGAATTTTGAGAGAGGGCTTTTTCACTTTGAAAATATTCTGCAGAACATGTTTCATGGCATAGAAAAGAATGCTCTAAATGACATGTACAACTGACCAAAAATCTTAGAATAATATAATGTCATAAGAAGATACTGATTGATTTGACATAGTTACGTAGCAAAGTGGTGTGTGCATAAGACAGCACAATGAAATGAGATCATGGTGATGGCACATGGTTGGCTTTTGGTGGTCTGGGCAGAGTTTAGGAGGTCCATGGAGCATGCCTTTAGGAATCCTCTCTGTCTTCAACATCCATTGCACACAATACCATATCATTCAAAGATGTCTGCAACTCATTCACCTGAGCTATGTTGACCATAAAAATTAATTGAAAGTTTGAGAGACTACTAATCACATGTGATTCTACCCTGCTGGTTATATTGCCAGTGTGTTTGATCTGTCCTAAGCAATATCAAACCCACAGGCTTTCTTTACGGCCGTCTCTTGGAAGTTGCCAGAAAGCTACACTTAAATTTTCATCCAAAGAATACTCAATGCATGGACTCCAGACTGCAGCAGACTTGAACATGAAATCCCAGGGCTAACAGTCTGTGGGCCACTACAGATGGAGATATTGATTTTAGATCTCCTTTCATTGTTTCATCCAAAAACTATTTTTTTGTTAGTTTTTTACTATCACTTAGATGCCAACTTTATTGTAGAACAGAATGATAGAATAGATTGGGTTTGAAGGGACCTTTAAAGGTCATCTAGTCCAATCCCACCTGCAATGAGCAGGGACATCTTCAACTAGATTAGGTAGCTCAGAGCCCCATCTAACCTGAACTTGAACATTTCTAGGGATAGGGCATCTACAGCCTCTCTGGGAAACCTATTCTAGTTTTTCATCACTTTCATTGTAAAAATTTTTTTCCTATCTGTACTCTAAATCTACACTCTTTTAGTTTAAAACCATTACCCTCTGTCCTATCACAACAGGACTCCCAAGTCCTTCATCCTCCAGTCTTTATTGACACTGGAAGTTGCCCCTTGGCCTTGTTGAACGTCATGAGGTTCATATGGGTCCACTTCTCAACCTTGTCCAGGTCCCTCTAGGTGGCATTCTGTCCTTCAGGTGTGTCGACCACACCACTCAACTTGGTCTGAAAACTTGCTGAGAGTGCACTTGATCCCACTGTCTACATCATTGATAAAGATATTAAACAGCACTGGCCCCAATATGGACCCCCAAAGGACATGACTTGTCACTGATTTCTGTCTGGACATTGATTATAAACAGACCTAAACTGTAAACAGATGCTTCTTGATGTATGCAATAGGCCTCTAGTCATAACAAATGCAGCTATCATCTTTGAATCAAATAATAAAATCTTTGAATCAAATAATAAAATCTTTGAATCAAATAAAATATTCACATTTATTCACAGTATTATTTTATTTAAAAGTTAAGCTATGTTCTGCCTACCTAAAACTCTGTGCAACATTGTGATCTGTTATTTTTCCATATGTAATTGTTTGTGAGTTGTTAAAATATCAAATGTAACTCTTTAATCCAGACAACAATTAGACTTCAGAGTAGTGAGTGACCACGAAAGCAATATGTAGAGATTCAACATTCATCATAACATTTGAAGTTGTTATTCTAAAAACTGAAAAGGTTCATCTTTCATTTCCTACAATTGTGGCTGACTCACACAATTTTGACTGATACTTCAGCAATTCAGAGTTGCATAAACAGTACAGACAGATCAATCTAAATGAGTATGCTGAATAAGCAGATGCAGGGATGTATTTGTAGCTGGATATTGGTTTATCTCACTCTAAAAATAGGTGTGAAAAGGAATGTCTGTCTCATTCTGGGCTTAGCATCTGAGTCACACCATAGTTGGAAGTATTCATATTAAAAGCTTTTGGCTCTGAAACATCTCTGTTTTTCTGTCTGATTGTTCATTCTTACTATAATTTCCTAATTCCTCTGCACCACTATTAACTTTCCATAATGCTTACATTTTTAAACTAGACTTTTTCATTTTTTAGATGAGATTGATGGAGTTTCAGGAGCCAAGGACTCTCCCAGCAATAACCCCCTTCCTCTACACTGGTGGTTCGGGCTGGCCAGTGTCAGGAGCTAAGGGACTGCAATTCAACAAGGATAAGTGTAGAGTCCTACACCTGGGGAGGAACAACACCATGTACCAGTACAGGTTAGGGGTAGACCC
>WTSP01004845.1:8923-36480 GCA_025331215.1 Actenoides lindsayi | reverse complement strand
GGTGTTGGGGAACTTGTCTTTGTCAAAGAGGGGGAGAGATCGTACAGCTGGCTTGGGAAAACCGTGTTGATCTTGTCCCTCTGCAGGGGCTGGCTGCCTGAACCTGCTCACCTTCAGTACCCCACGGGCAGGGCAAGTGTTAGCTAAAAAAAAATAAATGACTAAAGCAGGTAGGCAAAGACAAAATCAGGTGGAGATGTAGACTGGTGCTACTACGTACACATAGATGAGAGAGATACGTAGATCGACCGCTTCCTTGGGGAGAAATACTTTTCCTGCTGGCTGGTTGCCATTCTTGAGGCCTGTTTAGTAAGGCTACATGCTCTGTTTGTGGTAATGAAGACTTAGCTTTAACTGCTCAAATAATACCCAGAGTTCTTGTTCACAGAGCCTAAGGTTACTGCTTCCCCCTCTAACTTTTAAGCTACATGCATAGATAATTGGCTGAACAAACAGCAGACAAAACTGCTCCCAGTAGAATAATAACTGCTTTTCACTGCCACTCATCCAGTCAAGTGACATCTGGAAGACTCTCTGGATAGTCACAGGAGGTTTGGTGTGTAACGGGAGGATGCAAAGAAGCCAAGTCCTACAGCTGTCAGTGTTCTCTGTTTTTTCATGCTTTTGGATGGGTTCTTCTGGCTTGGTTTGTTCTCTGTTTTTGCTGGTACTTACGGCTTCCACCCCAGCCATGATGTTCTATAGCATAAGTACCCAACGCGTTTAAAAAGCGGATGAATTGCTTTCTCAGTCTTCCAGAGGTGCTGTGGGGATTAATTAGTTCTGACAAAGTGCTTTCTGGCTGGGATGTCAAGCTGATGTTTCAGGACTAATGGTATTGTTCAGTGAAACTATTTAATTCTCCTCAAATGCCTAATCACTGCTTTAGAAGAATTTACTCTGTGGGCAGAAGCTCTATTGATTTAAAGCACGCAATAAACAGTATTGATTTGCAAGAGGGAGTCATTCATATCTGCTCTATGCGGAGTTGAGATGTAAGGTGGTCACGTCACTATTTTGAACTGAAACGTAAGTGAAACCGTTGCTTAAATGACCCTGCGACAACTTGCAAATTACTCATATGGAATTGAAAACTGCCTTGTATTGGGAACGAGGTGGCCCAGCTGCACGGGCTGTCCCCTTGCTGTCTCCAAGCCATCGAGTGCACAGATCCCGTGGGACACCCTTCAAGGGGCTCAGGCTGGTTGGTGCTGGGTTGGCAGCAGCGGTCTGTTGGACTGTGGCACCTAACCCCTGAGTGAAGGGGAAGAGTCACCTCACTGAGACATTTGAAGTTCTCCTAGTTGGACTGTTCAAAAGATTGAGAGGTTTTGATCTGTTTATCCAAATAATCTCAAAGGGAAATTGGATGGGGACGATAATGGGAAGTATTTGACTGTTGCATGTGACGCAGCTCTGCAAAGTATCCCGTCTGTTTCCTGTGAAGTATCTGGGGTTGGAGGCTTGTGTTGGGCAGAGCTGGGTCAGACCCCATTCAGACTAGAGAAGCTAGTGGACTATATCATACCTGTTGGGTAGAACTGGCTCGCCCTGAAGCTGCTGAAGTGCAGCAGCAGGCCCAGGGTAAGGTCCACGCTCCGGTAGTGATGCTGCTCTCATTTTTAATGGCTGTTGGATTGTTGCAGTGCTCTTTAGACAGGCTTTTGCTGTTGAGAACTAACCTTTGTTCAGAATGGTGCCACTTCAGTTCCTCAGCAGCTCATGGGACTTTGGTTCAGTCTTCTGGTTGTTGCTCACGTCCTTTGCCATTTTGATGGGACGAGAGGGGCTCAGCTAGCCAGAGATCTTTCCTCTCTGGAAGGTCACTGTTGCCACAGTGGCTTCTATGTTGTCTTAGGTTTTTTTCCAGATGGTCCCTGTGACTAAAGGGGTGATGCTATTGAAGCAGCTTCATTAACTGCTGTGGCTCTGAAGGAATTCTTGTGTAGCAGGGATGGAAACTTTTCTCAGGGAAGAACTTGGTGTGGAAAGGAAGTGTTTTTAGGATGAGACGGTAAGGCTTATCTAAATTAGGAAGACTTGCACAGTATGTAGTGTTCCAGATGAGCTTGTCATACTGAATTGTGTGTGTATATATATAAATCCTTAACATGAATAACACTTTTATATCGCAGAGTTTTGGCAGGGTTAAATTTGAAACAAAATCAGCACTTTGGACAGACTTTTTTGTTGGAGTGTGTACGTGGTGATGCTCGGGTGTATTTGATTAGTGGTGTGTGTTAACCCTGCAGAGTATAAGGAGGTTAAACTTTTCTGTTGACTATGTTATTCAGCATTTCTCAACATCTGATCTCTCTCCATTTCAGTTGTCAGTTCACTCGTTTAGATTTTTTCTGCAATTCCTTGAAGTTATCTATTCCTCCAGCTAACATAAATAGCTTCTCAACTAGCAAGGCAGTAAGCCTGACTTGCAATTTGTCTTTTCTGATGTCCCTAGTAAGCTTTTCACGCCACAAGATCTAAGCGTCAAAGTTAATCTGTTGCCTTGATGGGGCACTATTTAATTCTCATGTGGACATGTACATAGAAGGCTTTAGACTAGTTCTCATAAAGTCAGTTTTCCAGTATTCTAGACACAGGCAAATTTGTCTGGTAAAGAGTTCTTCCTACAGTCCTCAGTGAGTGTTATTCTGTCTTATTTTAACCTACATATGCAGGAAAATTAAATGTAATGGCTACTACTTTGACCCATGGCTTTCTGTGGCTCCAAGGTTTTGCAAGGTATCTTAAAATTCCTAACTTTACTATTCTTTGCTTTTTAAATTTGAATGTAGAAGCTTCCAGATTTCACTTGAATCCAGTCTATCAAATATCCGTGTGATATCACTTCAGTTGAGATGGTCTGTAATTCTGAATGAAGGTGGATATATTGTCATACGTCATCTGTTAATTATTCATAGACTATTCGATGGCATTGCTCATTTCTCATGCAATGGACTCCCTAATAATTCAATTTAGAAGGTATCTGCCATCGTGGTCTTTGCTCGATGCTAAACATAACCCGAACGTAAATACTTTCTTAAGGCACATGTTTACTTGCCTGGTTTCTTACTCTCCTTGGGCACTACTCCTCACTTCCTTTTCTTTTTAGGAGAAGAATGTGTGGGTGGAAGGGGGTAGGGGAGGGGAGGGGTATGTGGCAGAGGAACCTGGCTTGGTCATTTGCAAAAGGGTTGCATGGCTAAAAATCTCAGTTTGCAGAGACAAATTTGCAACCGAACTGGTCACACAGAGTCCTCCACTCAGGCTTGTTTTCACACAGCCTATGTAAATGCCACTCTTATCCCTAGAGCAAATGTTCGGTGTTGAAGTTTCTCATCTTTATTCTGTATTTGTCCAGTGGTCTGCAGATAATGCTCCTTAGTGCTTCCTGGTTTATTTTATACCTGCTACCCAGACCCAGGATCCTGCAGTTTTGGGTGGTGGTTCTGACAAGCTGTGTCACATCTTCAGGAGCTGAGATGGGCTGGTGATGCTTTCTGGTGTGGTGACTATGTGGTTTGTGTCGGGTGCTGTGGTGGTTCATCCTTCCTGTCAGGAAGAGATCCTTCGGTTATTGGAGGCAGTCGTGACTGTAGGTAGACATGCTGCAGCTGACAGCCTGGGTTAGATGTGTGAACAGGCAGTGACTGCTTGGGGCTGGAGGACCTGGTCTTGTGTCAGGCCATGTCCCATCATGTCTTCATGGCTGCTGCAAGGCAGCGAGCTGGGAGCTGGGACTCCATGAAAGAGGAAGGCAGCTGGTGCAGTTAACTCCTCGGTGTTTGGGGCTTTGCGGTGTAGTAATGAAAACAGAACAGTCCGAGAGGTAATTCACACCCATAATCGTTCTGCTTGGAAATCTGCTTCTGACACTTGCTGCTGATGGAGTGCTGCTTCTTGGTGTTTCTTCACAATCAGATTCGTTACAGAACAGGTTTGCAGGGAAACAACCTAAATCAACTCATTTTACCAATGACCTGTAAAAGCATTGCTGTTTGAACTGCTTCCCTGGAGTAGCTGAGCGGGTGTGTGGCAACACCTCTCTGAATGACAGTAGCACCTCTTACAAATACAGTGTTGAAGACAGGCTGAAATGCTGCCTTGATCCAGCTGCTTTGTGACCAGCCTGGGTACCCAACAAGAGGTGTAGGGACTGGTGGAGTTATGTCAGTATGAATTAAGACTTTTACAATACGACATTTATTCTGTGCGTTGCTTCCTACGTGCTTCTGGAGGTCCCATAAGCTTGTGTCTCTGCAGCTGAAGGCAAGCTGTTGACCTGTCATTTCATGCCTTTGTGTTTCCAGCTCTGATGCTCAGAGCACTCCTTTTTCCAGCGAGTGTTGCTCCTACTTTCTCTCTCACAGGCTGTATAACACTGTTGCTTAGTTCTCCTACAGCCATGCTTACAGCATCTGTAAAGCCTTTCATAAAGTAAGCATTTTGCTTCATGGGAGAAAGAGGTTTACAGAGTTTACAAAAAAAGGCAAGAACTACACTGTAGATAATAGATTCCTAAAATGCAAATTTGTTTAAGCAACTCCTTAAAAAGAAGGGAGGGAGGAAGGAATTGCAGATTAAAACCTGTGTTTATATACATGTAGAAGCCAGAGGCAAAGCAATCCATTCATAAATATACAATAGGATTTATGTCATGGTGAGAAGTGCTACATCCATATTCATGTGTAATTTGCAAATCCTTTAGCGATTAAATACTTTACTCCAAACTCTAGAACTAAATAACCTTCTTGTTGAAATGAGATGTCCAAAGGCTCTAATACTTCTCCAGTGGAGGGGAAAGGCTGGGTGGTGTAATAGATCCGATACTCTCAATTTTCACTCTATTAGAAGATTTTTGGTGTGCTTTGGGCACTCTTTTATTAGGATAATCATTAAGTCTTGAACAAAACCTGTGAGGCAGAGCTTTGCAAGAAATGTTGTCAAGCTTATCATGCTAAGAAAAACAAATGGACTCGGAAACTTGTTAGAATGTTTTTCTCAGCTGATTTTCTTGTCAAATACCTTTGTCTAAACTTTCTTATCCTGTAGGTAAGGAAGGAGGCAAGTGAGTAACAGAGCTTGGCGTGCCAGTGTCTGAAAAAAGTAGCCTTTGTACAAGTGAAGTGAATCACACCTTTGAAGGATGGTATCCCACTGAAGAAATAAATATGAATATGCTGTTGCTGATGCTTTTGGTTTTTTCAAAAGCTATGAAGTATTACAGAGCAGGTATACACCTACCATCATGAGGGGGGGAAAGTGCTGCTATAGAATAACTGCTTCCTGCAGCTTGGGTTGTTATGACCGGTGTCTGCTCTGTGACAGTGCAGAGTTTCTGGGTTGGGTGGGGTGATGCGACTGGTTTATCTTGCCCTTCTGTCATCGGACTAAATGATACGGGACAGCAACTGACAGGTGTCCTGCTGAAAAACAGAGCTCAGCGTATGCCTCTAATACTGCAGTGATAAGATAAGGTTGGAACTTGCCATGTGATGCTCCGTGCCTGCCCTCGCCTTCCTCAAGATCCTTTTGCAGCTGGAAACTGCAGGCCCCTGTCCTCTCTGAGTTCACCAGCCGCTGTGCTTGCGCAGCAGACGGGCAGCCAGGTAGCGCTGCGCTTCTGCGATGGCCGACGTCTCTGTATTGCTAAGGCCAGTTACTAAAGAACCAAGTTTTGGGGGGGATTAAAGTTCTGCTCAGTTCTTAAAACTGTTCAATTACATCAGCCTAAATTCTCTGTTTACCCTTTGGGAAAGCCGTGGTTTATTCTTGTATCTGGACTGTCACAAAGTGTTGCTTACTGCGCTCTCTCCTGGCGTTGCTGATGGCTTATTTTGGAATTGCTCCTTTATCTGCTCTTTCTCCTTTGTGCATCCGTTTTGTGTTGGGAAGAAGCCAAAGTACGTCCACGCTGGATGGGAAAAGCCAGCAGAGTTCTCGTGTTCTTTCCTCCCCGCTGAGGTTAGTCCCTCTCTAAACATTGTGTTGTCTGATTTAGCTTTCCTGCTGCTGCTCTGTAGCAGCCTGCTTCTGGGATGCTTTGATTCAACTGAACAAGAAGACAGGGCAATGCACTCAAATCACTAAGGACTATATATGCATTTTTCTGGCTGGCACAAGTGTAACAAATTGCCCTTTTAGTCCTGTTTACTTGTTTTCTTCATCTGGTCACAGGCAGGTTCTGCACCTCAGTGATCAGAGAAGAGCCCTGGATTCCCTGTTGCTGTCTGGTGGTGTGATCAGGGAGGCATGCAGCAGAGGTGATGTCCCTTTGGTGTTTGGGGGCTCTGCTGTAGGAAGCTGTACTTCAGTTGATTTGAAATAATGTTTCCAGGTAACTGAAAAGTTGTTGCTTTTACAATGAGCGCAGAGATTTGCAGAGCATCAGTGTGTCTAAGCTGCTGGCTTGTCAGCTGGGGGGATGCAAGTGCGGCGCCGGGTACTTAAAGAATATGAATTGGTTTAGTTCCATAGAAAGGACAAAATGGGGTTCAACAAACCCAGTCCTTTTTAGACCGAACCCTGTGTAACTTTGTGGCTTTACACGGTGGGCACTTTGCCCATTGAGCACTTCAGGTGCAGACAGGGGAAGGGCTGAAGTGCAGGCCATGCTTTTTCTCCTGCCGCGAGGCTATATGAGCTGGTTTCATGCCAACATCTTGTTGATGAGGAAAAATAGAAGGGATTAATTTATTAACAAAGCTCACTTTTGAAATAGCCGCTGCTCAGGTAAAGGCTGGATTGTTCCTCTGCCCCTCATTTTGGTAACCATAAGTGTTTGCCTCTGGATCTATCTCAGAAGGGTGCTGTGAAGCAGTGCTTACAGTGCTGTAACCACTTGTACGTTTGCTAGTGGAAAAGGTAAAAATCTTTGTCCTAGAGCTTGGTTGTGACTGGAGTGCCTCATTTAATCTTGCCCTCTTGTGCTGCTGGAAGTCTGGCCGTGGGCCTGAGCACGAAGCCCCACGGCAGAGCTGGAGCAAGCTGAGGATTCGTAGCCTTCCTGCCATGGGAGGTGGCCGTTCCTCCTGCCCTGGGGCCCATCTGTATCCTCGCTAAGAGAACTGGCACAACAGAAAACTGCTCCCTCTTTTTCCGGGCATGGTTTCTCCTCCTGCAGTAAGTTAAAATGGCCAGAGCACTGTCCTTTGCAACAGTGACTTGCTGGGTGGGAATGACCTTCCTGCAGAACATGGTTGCCCCAGCAGTCATGGTGTGCTCCCGAGCTGCGGTCAATGCAGTTGTGTTGTGCTTGCCTGGCACGGTGGGTGGTGAGCGTGGGTTCAGGCAGGCAGTCCTGTCACCTGGAGTTTGCCTTTCAAAGCAGACAGCTTAAGTATCAGATTGATGCTTTCCCAGTGCTGCACCATGGGCTGTAATTCCATCTGCTGCGACGCTGTGAAGGTGACACCTAAAAAGGTACGTGCTTCTTTCTGGATGTCCTCCCTGTATCTTCTGCATGCATAACTGGATGCACCATTTTACCTGCATGTTGGCTTTGCTCAGCATGTGATTGCTCAGGAGCCTAGCAAAGCACGCGGTTTTTTTCTCTGAGATGCTGTTAGAGAGAATTTCAATGTCATGTTTCATTCATCCCAAGCGCTGCAGTTTCTGCAGTATCGCTGTCCTTTGTCTTCTCTGGTCTGGAAAAACAGAAGCATCTGTTTATGCCATTAACTTGGCAATTATGAGAAGGACATTGAATAAATGACATTGTTAAGGGAAAGGAGTGCTCAAAGACCTCTGTTATTGAGGTCTGTGTTTTTAATAGTTAAGCAGATTCATCACTGCTTTTGGAACTTGATAGCAAGTTGGTTCCCTGGCTCAGTCTGTAGGTTAGCATAACAATATTAGACAAGGGCAACAGAAGTATTTTGTTTGCCAGATAATTTCAGCTTGGTCTTTGCAGATGAGCTGAAATGAATTATGATTTAACTGAGCTGATAGGAGTTAATTGATATTTTGAGACTTCTGCATTGATGGTGTAAGTCAGCATTTGCGTAGAAATGAATAAAATGGCTAATGCAGCTGAAAAAATTACTGGCATGGGAGTTGCATTTCATTCAGGTGCTGACGGTGAAGTAGCACTCACTTAAGCAGCAAATTGCCAACCTGTAAGCTCTCGTGATGGCTTGCTGAAGACCAGATGCACAGTGCTGTAAGGCACGATGTCAGACCCACAGTCAAACAGCATTGACTTTAGAAGGATGAAAGAGAATAGCCGAGATATTATAGGAAATTGCTTTGAGCAACACTGGTGGTTGTATTTGAACAGCTTGAGTGAGTTATAAACCAGCTACAGCTGAGTCTAGATCAGGCAATGGATCATTTGCATGGTGTCTGGCAGGCTTTGGTTGGAGAGCAGCACACTTGGTGTGTGCAGGCTGTGCTCCTTGGTGTCTGCCTTGAGCCACCTTACTGGGGCTGTGTGCCTACTGCGTTCTGGTTCCAGTAAAACTTCCCACCTCCCTGGCTGCTTTAGTTTTGCCAGCATCTTCTTTCTTGGTTACATCCAGTGTATTGAAAACTAAGAGAGAAGATGCCATTATGGGCAAGCAGATGCTGGAGCTTGGTGTAGTGTAAAGGTGTGATTTCCTGCTGTACCTTGCTAGGTTTGTGTGGTCTCTACTCGATTTTAAGACCTTATTTTGACCAACTTCTATTTTCCAAGGCAAACCTGAAGCTCTTGAGAGTCAGTGCCTTCTGCTGCTTCCCCTGACTTGCAAGGAAGAAGAATGTGTGGAAATGGAGGTGTTTCAGCTTGACTTGTTACAAAGCCCCTAAATACTATTCTGTGCCGTATGCACCAAATGCTTAAAATACTTCTATTTTGGAGTTGACATTAAATAATCAGGCTAAATGGCAAAGCATAGAAGGTAAAAATGCAAATTGGGTGTGGACTACGTTCTTTTGAAAGAATAGCATGAGATGTAGGTATGTGATTCTTCAGGATAGGGCTTTCCATAGGATGGAGCCGTGCTAAGGGGATGAAGTCAATTGAATTGTGGGGATAAAGATCACCTGCAGGTAGTGTTGGATATTTGGAGACCTAGGAAGCTGAAGTAAAAGCCTCAGCAGAAGAAATTCTTTTAAAAATAAGAAATGCCAGAAACATCACCTGATCTGTGAAAAACATAGCTCTTGTTCTCTGTTTTTACATAAATAGCACCCCAATGCTTTAAGGGGCATGGGAATGAAAGGAGAAGCTATTGGAGGTGCTGAGCACAGGTGGGTCCCCTCTGGCCGCAGCCCCACGGGTTTGTGCATTGCTGCTCATCGTGGCCACTGCCATCTGTGATCATGGGGGTGGCTGGAGGGGAGCCCTGTCCAGAGCTGCAGACCTGGGGTGCTGTGGCAAGAGCTGTTGCCTTGCAGTCCATCAGCCTGAAATCAGTGGGAGCACAATCGGGCACTAGTAAATGGAGCCAAAATGACTGAAGGGGAGGGACGGCACCTCTGATGTGCCAGGGTGGTATCTGGCAAACACCTCGGGCAGGGGGCTCCGGCGAGGGCTTGGCCATCGAGGAGCGTCTGCTGCCATAGGAACCGAGGTCCCTGCCTGCCGGGATGCCAGGGCCCTTCTGCTGGGATTAAACCCAGGCCAGCCGCGTTATGGCGGAGGCAGAGCTGCCGGCTCTGCCGTGGAGCTCTTTGTCTTCACAACCCATCACCTGCACCGCTGCTTTTCCTGCCTAACTTCACTCTTACAGCTTCAGAATATGGCTTAAATGTTAGGCCGTGCTCTGCTTTCAGATGCTCGGAGTGATAACAAAGGGGATGGGGTTTTTAAACGTGCTTGGGGGAGCAGCGTGTGCAACTGGGGTCACACACAGCCAGTCGCTCTTGCGGGGCTCAGCTTTGTATTCAGATGCACTGGCCGGCGAGCTGCAGACATTCCAGATACTTGTGTTCGTTTTGGCTGTATCCAGGCACGCACTCACAAAGAGCAAGATGCGTGCAGTGAAGTATAAATCCCGTCCTCTAATGACTCAAAGCTCTGTTGTGTGCTCATACATGCTTAACAGATTGAATAATTAGCTGGCTTTGTGAGCAGGCAGCATGTATGATTCTTCAGTAGCTATCTAGAAATCTTCTGTGGTGTGAGGGGTGTCTGCGGGTCCTTTAGCTCGTTGTATCTGTGCGGCGATGGCTGCCGGGTGGAGGAGAGGGGGCTGAATCCCCTTGCGCCGGGAGGAGAGGGGCTTCCCAGGCCCGGCGCTAACACCTCTGCCTTTCCCCGCGCCCTGGGCTGGCAGGTGGCTCTTCCCCCTTGGCCGCCGGTGCCGGGCTGGTTTGGCTGGCTGCACTGTGGGTGTGGGGACAGGGGCTGTCCCCAGGGACAGCCTCCCCACAGCGTCCTTGAAGACAGGCTCGCCGGGTCGCGTCGCCATGCGAGCTGGCCTGCGCCTTGGATCAGGCTTTGGCCCGGGCTGCGGCCTGCTGTTGTATGAAATACTTCTTTCAGAAGGGTCAATCCTGGAGGTCGTAAGCTCGCCGCAGAGTTATCCTGACCCTGCCGTGCAGGAGCTGCCGGGCCTGCTGGCAAAGCAGCCGCTGCTGCGGCGCTGGGCTGGCTCGCTCTGGGGAGCGGAGCGTCGCTAACCCCGGGGTTTGCTGCCGGCCTCCGGGACACCTGGAGGGTGGGAACGCACCCCCGGGCCCAGGGCTGCCTGCTCGGGATTTCACAGGAGCCGGCAGGGAAGTGAACGTGACCTTGAAAATCCTTATCGAGATGGAAAGGTGCGGCCAGGGAGCACATTCCTCCCCTGGCCACGCTGTGCGCAGCGCTGCCCGGCCAGGCCAACGGAGAGTGCTCTGCTCTGGGTGTGCTCTGGGTGCGCGGGGCTCTGGCCAGCGGCTCCTGGGCAGGCAGCTCTTCAGGACATCCCTTCCCCTCGGCCCCGTGGCAGGGCTGACCTTGTCTAAGCGTGCCTGTCAGCCTGAGAGACCAGCTTCTGAAGTGGATCATTTCTGTGCACTTCCTTCATAAGTAATAATGAGTGAAGGCAGTCTGGCAGCTGTAGAAGATGGGCCACTGGAGAGGACCAGTTTTAATTATGATTCTGTGGCAGATGAAGCTCATCTATGAGTTTGGTGCCCAGAAATCTGGTGAGCAGCCAGACAGCTCATCACAACCAACAGGGAGGGCTGCGGTTTGCCACAGAGCTGCTTTGTTCCTGACACTCCTCTGTCACTGGCATTATTGACTGCCCAGTCCCGCTAACCCCGCTGTAAATTCACCCAAGTCTGGGTGGTTTTCTGTTGTGTTCCAGAGTGGAAGCAGTTTGTGTGAGGGCTTGGTTGGAGGGTGCGACAGGGAAGAGCAGAACTGCTGGACTGGGAAGAGGAGAGAGGAAAGAGTGCGTAGGGTGGAAGGTGTGAGAGATGCTTTTTATGGGAGCAACAAACCATTAGCCTGGCTGGCTCAGCTGCTGATGTCTTTGTGCTGTGGATCTGACACAATTCTCCTTCCCTGGTGTCCTTGGACAGCAGTCACATGCTGATTCAGGTTAAGAAACTGCATTGCCTAGAAATCGATCCTTTTTTAAAATGCCTTTTTGGGTGCATTTAATCCTGAAGCACATCCCGGGGAAAGTGTCACAGTACAGCTAAAGCAACCCTTGTAGTGCAAAAAGAAGCCAACACTTATTACTACAACGATGACTGCGTGCTGCAAAATGATAAATGCTGCACTCCTGAAGAAATCAAAGAGGCTGTGACTGTGGCACTTCTATTGCTGAGACTGCTGCAGCATCAGGAGAAGGTACTTAGAGTTCATTGTGGTTTGGGTTTGTTCGGATTTTTGGTGTTGCCCCTTCTCTCCCCCCCCTCCCCGACAAGGAGAGAATAAACCCCTCTCTCTTTCTCCATGGCTGTATGAACTTACTCTTGTGTGCTGTGTGGTTTTTGTTAGAGGAATTCAGGTGTTTGCCAGTGTCTTTTAGGTAATTCCTTTCTAAATGCTTAGCTTAGAGCATTTGGGCAAAAATAGCTCTTCACTTATCAAATTCAGATCCTTTTCAGTTTTAGAGGATCTGGATGTGTGCTAGGCTTTTGGATGTGTGCTAATGAACTTGGGAAGGCTGTTTTTAGCTGCTGTGGAGTGGCATAACCTCTGCTCAGGGGGATGGAGCCTGGCTTGCTCCCACTGGCTGGGGCAGTCCCTTTGCTCTAGCACCTGAAGACTTGTCTCCTACTTGAATAAGCTGAGTCAGCCTCCTGAGGAATGCAATGACTGGTCTTGCCATCACCTCTGGTGCTCTTGTGGAGGCAGTATTTGGTCCTGCTAAGTGGTGTTGTCAGGACTGGTAGTACCTAGTGAGGTTACAGAGGATATGCTGCATGCCCACAACCTGCTTCTGGTCAAGGCAGGGCATGGCCCGAACACACCATTTCTCTCTCAGCTGGTGCACTGGCCAGTCAGCTTCTTGGAAGGTTTCAGCTTGATGCTGTAACTCCAGCTTTCACTTGCCATGATACTTGATTAAGATGAGTGTAGCATCTTTGGGGGTTTTGTTTGGTTTTTTTGTTTGTTTTTCTTTGAAGCTATTCAGCTTGTAAGGCGAGGATGAAATGCAGTCTTTTCTATCATGATTCACCTTCTTTGCTTCTTAACGTGGTGGTACTGAACCTGGTGTCTCTGCTGTCATATGAGCCAGCAGCTTGAGCGAGGTACAGAACCTTTAGAGACTTGAAGGTAACTTTTTTGGCAGGCTGTCGTTATAAACCCTGAAACCACTAGTGATGAGCCAGTAACCAGCAGCCACTCGGGTGCGGTGGAAATTGAGGGGAGGGAGTTGTTACATGCCAAACCCCCTACATCTTTCCAGTGCAGAGCTTGTGACCTGGGTTTCTGAGGAGTGAATTGCCTGCAGGGCCACCAGCTAGACATAACAGAATGCTGGTCATCTTTTCCCAAGGCCCTGTATCTCAGCCATTTAACACGGGTGTAGGAGGTCTTGGACATTCTCATTATCTCTGACTTCCAGTGGTGGTATTGTTGAGGTGAAACTCTTTCCTGTGCTATTGCATCTATGCCAGTAACATTGATGTCATCACCAAAACTAGAATTTAGTTTTCAGGGACTACTCTGCTTTTATTTTATTGTGTTTTCTAAAAAGCTGCAATATTTTCCTCTCTCCTGAAATGGAGTGCTGTAAGTCTGGCCTTTTTTAATAATGCAGAAGAAGGTTGCATTCTTTTCCCCAAAGTTTGAAGGCATTGCTAACAGAGTTGACTCTCTGGAAGAGCAAGGGACTGACTATGGAGAAAGATGAATGTGGTAACAGTGAGAAGCTTCAGACCACCAAAGCAAAGATAATATGCTAAGACCACTGAGAATTCGTTTCTTTTTGTCTAGAATATTTCACTTATGAGAAATATTTCCAAGTATGGTTCCTCTCTTCCAAAGGGCTTTAGAGTAGTTGACTTACCTTTCCTGTCAGCAGTTGATAGTCTTTCAAGGTCCAAAAGGGTTTTGCACATCTGTTGTATGAGGAAGAAGTGGGGATGGGAGAAGCAGGGATATAGTGATACTGAAAAGGTACAAACAATCTAAGGTGGGGTTAGTATATTATGGATTGTATGTTTTAGTATATACACCAGCGTATATTCAAAGAGGAAGTTTATTTCTTTGGAATGAGATTGCTGTGCTCTTTTCTTGTAAACTAAAATAGTAGCTAAATATTAATAGTAAGACTATGTAAGGTGTGTCTCTGACACATACCTAGACCATGAAGCATGAGCAGCAGGGACGAAGTGGTACTTACGCTCAGCCTTGGCTTAGTGGGAAGCAATGCTGTGTGTTTTGAGCTGAGGGATAACTAATAAGCTTTTGATAATTGGTAGCTTTGTAAAGGTCTATTGGACACTTGAAAAAATACGATAAATTGTACTAGGTAGAAACTTGGGTGTACTGCCTCGGGCCAAAATATATAGCAGCCTTTCCTTTGGAGCCCTTTACAGCAAAATAACTGTAACTGGTAAAAGATGACATGTTCACACATGTGCACACATGTTTAAAGCTGCCACCCTGCTTTTTAGGCAGACAGCTGTAATTTGTGATCAGGAAATTGTTTGTTGCTCGTACTAAATTGCTGAGCCTTTCTATTTACATCCTCTTTGGGCAATTGATACCAATTGCATCCATGGGCTTGTGTTTATAGAGATCCTCAGATAATGCTCTCTGCAATAGTATTTGAGTTGTAAACAGTCTTGGGAAATGAGTTTTTTCTTAAGGGGTTTCCCTTGAATTCTGAAAAAGGGCATGTTTCTTCTGGGATTTGTCTGCATGTTGTGGTTTTTTTTCAATTTTGAGTAAGACTAAAATGCTTCTGTTGGTCAGGAGACAAGACAGCTCAGAGTAATGAAACTCCTGCTGAATTCAAGAGTTACTGTCCCCTTTTTCAGTCTTATACTGAAAAATGCCTTAGAAAAACCTCCTGTATTTTTCCTGTGTCTGTGTAAATTCTGTGCACAGGAGAGGGTTCCCCACAGCACCACGTCCCAGAGGAGATTGTTGGCTGTGGGCTGATGTTTCAGGAGGGGTAGGGCAGCTCTCCTGGTGTTACACACAAGCTGTGAGATTGACTCCCCACAGACAGAGTCAGTCCACCAGACCTGGCAACTGGGAATTGCAAGGGGTGCTACCAGCACTATCCCAGTTTCAGGATACCGTGGTGCCAATAGGATTGGCTTCTCCTGTGATGAAATGCTCGTTTGACCTGAACCCACAGTAGGTGTTCACCTTAGCGGCAATGTTCCAGAGCCTTGGAAAAACACAGTACCAAAACCATAGTGTTTCTCCCAGCTGGATCTGAGCTGTGGGTTGTGAGTCTCTGGCCTGTGCTGCTCTGCAGATGGACTATTTTCTTTCTTCCTGAGATGAGTGCTGGGCATGTAGATCTTCAGCAGGCTGCTTGTGCCACTGTGGTTCTGGCAGAAGGACTCAAATGGGCTTTAATCTGTGCGAGATAGGTGGGGAAGGGAAGACAAAGAGCCAGCAGCCTTTTAACTTGTATGTTAACACAAATTTCATCTGTTGGCAAAACATACTGATAGTGGATCATTAAAAATAAATTATGTTTGTAAGTGTAAATCAATTAAACTCCCTTGATAATGCAAATCTCATTTTTGCTGTCCTCAAATGAGTGAGGAAACTTCAATAGTTGTTGATTTGTATTGACTCCCAGTGTGTTTTGTGCTTTGTACAGTTCTGTCTATAAACAGTTTGGAATAATTTTTTTGTGGCTTAACTGCACAGTAAATCAAGGCTTTGTTACTTTGGATTAAAAAGGTACTAAACCTATTAGGTCTATACTCTTCTCTTGTGCTTCTAGCTCTATACATCTCCTAAAGCTTTTCTCTCCCAAGGTTGTTCTAGACATCTGTTCTTGTTTTGACATTTCTGTTTATTTTTGTACAGTGAGACTTTTCAGGAACTGAGAAGGCATTGCAGCAACATTAATAGCAACAGGAGAAGATAGTAAAGCTGATAGCATGAATTGGAGCTGCTTATGTGCAGTCACTGCATCCACGAGCTATGTAACCTGGGCTTGCCTTCTCTTTGGAGCAGGAGTGAGGTGTCATGCCTTTATTTCCAAAGGCTGACTTCAGTGCTAACCTGCAAGTCTGAGTCCGTTGAGCGAGTTTTGGTTTGCCTCTCTTGAAGGATATGGCATTGATTACAGTTTGCAGGGCTATGCTTATGCTTAAGTGCATGTTTTGTAGCTTGAATTCCTGATTGCTTTGCAATCAGAAGGATTTTTGTACTTCTGTGTACTTCACTGCTCCGAGACCATCTTGACCAGGTACCTCCTCTGATTCTTACAGGCAGCCAGAAATCTCTCAGTTCATTACCTGGTACTGTTGAGTTTATAATGGCATTGAAGGGGCCAGTGTCCTCCTATGACTGCAGCTAAGCCTCTTTGAGGTTCACCTGACTTGGCTTCTGATGTGTAGCAGGATTCAGCTCTGTTTGGACAAGATTTCCAAGTTGACAGGCTGCTGTCAGATCAGAGAGCAGTGAGTGTTCCCAGAACTGTTCTAGGTGTTCCATGTAAGCCAAGTGGCTGCAGCTGGTCTGTCTTAGGGCAAAGAGCAGAAGTGGCTGTGGTGATGCCCTACCGCTTGCCTAGGCTATGCTCTGCAAGTAATGAAGAACAGAAAGCCTTCTAACATTGCTGTTTGAGATCAGGAGCATCAGTTGGGTATATAACTCGATAAGGATGTTTATAAAGCAGAAGCAGGCTACAGGCAGTCCTGCTAAAGCTCCTGTATGGAGTTAGCAATTAGCCCAGTGCTAGCAGGAGGTGAACCAGGGAGTGACATACAAACCATGTGCATGTAAAACCAGCTTCCTGTGCTTCCCTTGCTCCTTCCTAAATGTGCTTCTATAGTAGCAATACTTGGTTTCTACCTTGGATAGACTAGATGAGTCCAGTGATGCCACCCTGGAGTTGTTGATTTTCCCATTTCAAATGCCAGGTGAATAAAGGGCGTAGGAACTGGTAGTGTTGCAGCAGGTACTCGCTGTCCTACTGCTCGTCACAGTAGAGACAGAGCATGCTGGTAAGAAATAGAGCAATGTGCATTGCTTCTTAAAGAATTCAGATTTTTAATCACCTTGCGTGAGGTGAAAATTCAGTGCCCAATGAAGTGCCATCACGGGGTGAACCACAGATCTGCTCTGCTTTATACGCACCGAAACGGTCAGCCCAGAGCTGGCTCTGCTGCCACTTGCCTTTCTCTGCATGCCACCGTCCATAGGATAATGTGTTCCTGAGTGCTGAGGCACAGCAGTGCCTCTGTGAGGTTCAGTACTTACCTCATTGCCAAAATCTCAAATATTTATCTTTTTCTGACAGTAGCTGTTGGTTCCTGCTGTAGGAGCTGTATTGCGGGGGGGAGTCTGTCCTATACACCTCTTTATCTTGAGGCATCTTGCCAATGTAAACTGCTGCCACCCACACCATGGGCAGCCTTTCAGAGAAGTAGGAGTGCAGGCTGTAAGAGCAGAGACAAGCCTTCCAGTTCATAATCTCCCAAATATGTCAAGAAACTAGTCTAACTGCTCTGTCTGGATGTTTGGTAGACAATTTACCCCTTACTGTGAAGTGACCAGTCCCCTTCCTCAGGAGCAGTTGAACCTCTGAGTGCAGTGAGAGCTGACTTAGTGGCAGCTAATCTGTTCAGGCTGTGCAGGTGGCAAGGCTGCTTCTCATCCTAGAAGAGCTGAAGGCAAACTGGAAAAAAACAACAGCCCTCAACTCTTTAAAACTTAAGACATTTGAATTACTTGGACAGTTAAATTGCAACTCCCTGCATGCTTAGGAGTGTCGCACTGTTCCCATCAAGTTGTACCTTACTCTTTTATATCCTTTCTGCTTAATCAGTTCAAGAAAGCATGCAGGATATACAGGCTGGCAGGCGAGTTAATGTTGTGAGAAGCCTCAGCTCCCATTTCCTGACTTCTTAACCTTGAACTATCCCAGGAATTTTGCATTTGAGTGATTAAGAAGGTATGACTGACCTCCTGCCTCTCTCCTGCTTGCAGAACCAGTTTGTTAATCTCTGGGAATGATCTAAAATCTGTAAGTGGTTTTTGATAGTCTTCTCCTCACAAATAACTTAGTAGTTCTTTGCTTCCCAGGGAAATGATCTGTACTGAAAAGAAATGCATGGGCAAACAGCCTGTCACTGTGGGCAAAGTAGAGCTTGTCAACATGGACATCTTTTCAGAAGTGGCTGGAACAAGCAAGCAGTTCAGAGCGATAGGTACTAGGTGTGCTTTGTGGCTGTTGGGGTGGTGGATTGTGTATTGTGTAGCTCAATATGTCCCTGAATCTGTTTGAGTAATAGAAATGCATTCATATTAAAGGTGTAAATGTATTTGCGTTTGGAAGGCTTGAAATACAGGCTATTGCCTGACTTCCTGATCTCCTTTGTGTAGAATCTGCTAGGCTAATCTGTAGAATCTGTGAGTACTGCAGAAAAAGAAGAGTTTGGATGTTACCTGCTCATGCGAAAAGAGGTAGAGGGTCTAAACTGGCAAGTGATGTACAAGGCAAGATCACCTTAATGAGGTGCAGAGGTTATTCTCATGTCCTGGCTAAAGAGCAGTAGAAGACATCACTGAGTTCTTGAGTGTCAATAAAGCTATTTAAAATTATGATAGCTTGGTGAATAAGCTCTGAGGATAGATGTTGGGCTTCCTGATTGGAGAGGTGGCCCAAAGCATGGAGCATCAGTGGTCAGGAGGAGATTCAGGACGAGATGTTTGAAGGCTGAGTAGATGCTCAATAGCCATGGCAACAAAGGAAACCATTTCTGAAGAGAAAAGAGCTCTGCAGTCTGGGTCGCTTGAGATGTGGTGGTGTTTTTTTAGGGCGTTGCTATTGGTGATGTTTGTGTTGCAGTTTAAGAAAATTTATTTGGTTTACAGCAACAACTTCAAATAAGCTGGTTTTCTCACACTAAAGGCTGTAATTCCGTTCCTAGTTATCTTTTATCACAGCAGGACCAGGACCAGACTGCAATGGTCTACACACTGACAGTCACCGAAATGGCATCTGCTTGGAGTAACTAGGAGTTTAGGGTGACTGTGCCTTTGTGTGGGTCTTGGAATAACATCTGGCTTTCAAAACTTTGCCATGTCTTATTTGATCTCTCATCAGACACCTTGGGTTTGTGATCACTTCTTGAAGGCTGCTTCTTGTTACCTGGAAAGCACTTTCCCCTTCAGACTACTTCTCTGCTTAAGGTGGTCTGAATGACTCCTTTCTGCTCCCCTCGGTGTGGAGGTCTCCCCTTCTAAACCCATCCTGGTTGCTCAGGTTTTGGTGTGGTTGAGCGTGCCGTTTGGCCCAGAGCTGCCTGCTGTGTCACCGCTGAGGGTACTGGCTGTTAGGGATGAGCTGTTCTCATCACCTTTTCCCTAAATTGCAGTTGGAGTGGGAATCCAAGGGAGTGTTTCATCGTGCCCAGGTGCGTGGTGACAGGGCGAGAAAAGCTTTGCCAGCAAGGTGGTAAAACGGGGCCTCTTGGCTGCCACACCTCCAGCCTCCAAAGGCAGCTCTCCCTGCAGTGAGAGAAGATGCTCCCAGGGAAAATAGTTACTATAGTGACGAATAGCCCTGGTGTGTTTGAGGGCTGGATCACCAAGTTGAGTAATAAATGTGTAGGAGTCTATTTTTGAAAGCTTTTGTGAGGAGGTGATTGCTGTAGTCCTAGAAAATTTGTCTGCAAAGCGATAGGTTTTTCTATGCTGAAGTTTAAAAATAATCATCATCTGTCTTGAGAATGGGATGACCTCATTAAAAACAAAGAAGCTTGTATGTCATCGTGTCGAGCCTCCTGGCAGTGATTCCTGCAGCAGCCTCCTCCTGAGTTACAGCAGGAGCTCTACTCATTAACAGGTTCCTCAAAACTCAGACCCAAGAGGATCTTGTGTACAGCTACCCCCGCGTCGCAGCTGGAATTGAGGTACTTTTAGCCCATTCTCTGTCCTGGTCTGTGTAGCACATCCTGGCACGTAACAAGCAGTGAGTTCTAATAAATATTGAAATAGAAACCGTTGAAAATAAAAGCTGACTCGGAGCTTCTCCCACAAAATGCTGGGTTTAAAAACTATTTGGATTTGTAAGTGAAATGATACGAGTGGAATTATATGCTAGAACTCATGACTTATGTATGCCTCGTACCCTGGCTATGTACACGAGAGGGAAGGGGAGAAATGAGCTGTTAGGTGTCAGTGGCTGATGCTGCAGCTGTAAGAGAAGCAGATCCGAAGGTCCTGAGTGATCCAGGCGCTGCCTTTGTTCCCGACGCGGTGAGCCCCCGCTATCGGTACAGTAAACGGGAGGAAATCCCCTGGGCTGTGGTTTCGCCCATCTGGATCCGTGGAGGATTTGGTACAAGGCCACGTGATCTGTACTGAACTGATGAAAATAAGGCTCTGGTGTTTAAATGGCTGTGCTGTGTTAGGGGGGCCTGAGGAACCCTGCAAACATAGGGGTTAAGTGGCTTTATGTACAGCAGAGACACCTGGCAATCCACCGTTGGTTTAAGGTCTCCGTGACCCAAGCGTGCTCTTTGCTGGCTGCACCTAACATGTACATGCACATGCATACAGCCATGAACCTAACTAAAAACCTAATTGGCGCTGAAATCCAGCAGTTAGAAAAGTAACAGTTCTTGTTTTAAGAAGTTTGGAATTGATTTTGGGTAGCTTTGTCATCTTAACTCTGGATTTGTACGTGGCACAGCTCACCCATCTCCTGCTCCTGCTGGGAACCTCTGTGATCTTACAGCCATGTTTAACAAACCCTCTGTCAATCACAAACTTGTTAGACGAGGATTATTTGCCTTCAGTTTCCTGTGTAATGAGGTTTTTGATTGACAGCGGTGGAGTTAAAGACTATAGAAAGGCTTTCTGAATCTGAGATGAGTAAGTTTCCATTTAATAGTGTTTGCACTTGATAACATTGGCTTCCAGTTTTATCTGTGGAAGAAGGTGATAGATCAAAAATAAGGAAGATAGAAGCCCTTCTCATTTAGAAATGGTGTGACTTATAAACTAGAGCTAGGAAACTAACTTTCCATTTCCTGCTCTGGGACTGGGATTTGGACATCATTTGCTGTACAAATACCCTAGCTATTGGGGGCAAACATTTTGCAGAGAGGGAAGTGCCTTGGTATGTTCAGGGGCTGGTGGGTGGGCTGGGGCTTTCCCCTGAGCCTGCCTCTGCCTGAAGACTGTGAGAGACTCCTCAGGTTAGAAAGTGGGGTGATGCTGTTATCTTCTGCCTGTGTCGTCAAAATCCCTTTCTGAAATGGTGTCCCTAACTTGCTTGCTTTGTCAGTTGCTGAGGATACCTGTTTTGAAGTGTCCTCATGACCAATTGCACTTGCTCAAGGAAATTTGAATTTCTTGAATGAAATCAAATGGAAAAGAAAATAAATTGAAAGCTAAGAAAATATGATGGAAATTGATAAATGTAGGTAGTTGTGTCTTTTTCAAAATACTAAATATTCCGAAAAGTGACCCCAGTTTAAATTTACCTCATGGGGGAAGGGCAGGCACAGAAGGATGAGCATGAGATAGAGCTGAGTTGATAGGAGGTGAACATGTGGGTTACTTTGTGGCGGGCTGTGATTTACAAATATCTCCTCTAGCTCAGGCTGTTTTCTCTGGTAGGAACTCCACACCAAGTTTAACCTCCAGCTTAGAAGCAGATGAAGCTCCTCAGGAGCAGTTCGGCTCTAAAGGGTGTTGGAGCAAGGGAAGCGTGCCTGGAAGGTGCAAACTCATGTGTCGAAAGGTGTTGTCTCTTAACTAGACCAGTTTGGGTTTAATGAAAAATGCTATACCTGCTGTATTTTTAAGGTATTTTTTTTTCCCCTTGGTGTTCCCTCTTGGAGACTGGAGATCAGAAGTCGAAGTCAGGATTTCCTGAACTTTCTTTTGAAAGCTGGATCTATCCACCTGGAGCTTTCCCCGATGGAGGGTAGCAAGGAATGCACAGTTTTCCTTCCGTAGTTATAAGCACAGTGGGTGAAAGGAGTCCAGTTTTCTAGACTGCTGCTTGGAGTTTGGCTACAGAGAGGACCTCTTAGATGATAACGTGGTTTGACTGACTTGATGAGACTTTTCCAAGGCTTCTGGGAAGCTTTCTGAATTGCAAAGGAGATGTTTCAAAAGAAATAGTTCTGTGGATGTGCCCCAGCTTTGACTTCCCAAATGCAGAAGCAGACCTGTTTTATGCAGAAATAATACACAAACTGCATCGTGTCTTGCTGTGAGAAGGAAGCTCTTACCTTTTGCTTGTTTAATCTGTCACGCTGCATGGTGAGTGTGCTTAGGGAAATGCTTGATTTTTGGACCCCTTCTGGAAAATTGGTTTATTTCAGTCTTCAAAAGCACCCCAAAAATCGTATCTTAAAACAAGGAGATAATCTCCTTTGCTTTTTTATGCTTTATTCGTAGTCTGGCTACACAGCATATTGCATGTCTTTCATCTGTAATTGTAGCATTGCTGCTTTGGTTTGTGCCAGCTTTTCCCACAACAGCCAGGGAAAGGAGTTTAGAAGAGTAAGTAATTTGGTTATGAGGCTGAAGTTATTTGGGAAAATAACTCTATGACATATGTTGTCTGTAATAAATGGAATTACTCTCTTAATTCTAAAACTAATGAGTCTTCTGTGTGCTAGTTGAATGACAGATTTCTCCTTTAATGAATACTTACTCCTCGATACAAATGGGAGAGCTGCAAGCTTGTGGTCAGGCAGGGAGGACAGCACTAGTCCGTGCTTGGCAGCGGGAGTTCCTTGTGAGATACGCTGAAAATACGGATCTCAAAGGTGAAATTACTGTCTGTTTCTGAGCCCTGGTAACTGGCAGGGCTCCAGCTGGCTTGTGTGGTTGCTACAGCAGACTGCTCCTGCCTTGCTTTTTCTCCCCTTCTCCCCAAACTCCAACTGAAAGAACTGACTGGATGTAGTTCGTGCATTGCACTTGGTATGGAAAATAGGAATAAACATCCTTCAGTTGCTTGATCCTGGCTTCCTATTGAGTCTGACAGTTCCTGAGCACATCTAGAAGGAATTCAGCTGTGTCTGGCAAAATAGGACTGGACAAAAGCCGAGCAGAAGCTTTATGAGCTTTATGAGCTCAGTATTAAACTTTGGAGCTTCAAAGTTGGCACTACAGTGCCATTTCCTGATTAAAGTAGTCCCACGTCCTGGGGCTGATAGTGCAGCTCAATGTTCCTTTTTTTTTTTTTTTTAAATAAAGGATTGATTTTAATCTGAGATTTGATTCTTGAGCAGAACTCTGCTGCAGAAAACTCTTCTCGGTGTGCAACGCAAATGAAGCTGCTGAGGAATGTTTTATACCTGCAGCACACCCTCAATATACTTTAAGGATGGGTTTAATTACTGCTCCACGTTGAGGGCTCTTTGACTGGATCACTCACCAGAAATGCTGTGCACTCTAGCAGGGACATGGGGAATGCATGGCTTCTGGTTTAATCAATCCGTAGGGCTGGATGGAAACTGGTGGGCAAGGCTAGAGACTGTGCAAACCCAGGATGAAATTGCACCTCTTCTTACAGAGCTCTGTCTAGAAATAGCAAACCAACAATCATAAAAACAATTCAGAGCAATGTTTTGTGTTACCAATCCAATGATGCACTGGCAAAGAGAACTGGGGCTTTATGTGGCCACTGACTTCCAATATATTTCTACAAACAAATAAATACTCATTTTTCCTCCTTTCCCCATTTCAAATTACATCTAACGAGCATTAAATCTAAGCTTTATCATGAAATGTAGGTGAAAAATTTTCATGGAGTTATTTTGGTTTTTTTATAAAATATTGGGTGAGGGAAGAAAGTTATCATGCTTATCAGGGCAATCGGATAATTACTACAGCACGAGTCCTCGGCAGTTACGCTGCAGCGTCGTCATGCTGGTTTTCCTGAGCCGTGTGAAGTCAAGACCAGCCTGTAGCCAGCTTCTAAAAATCAGCTTAATTCTTAAGCCACAAGAAAATAAGAGGAGACCGGTTCTTACGGCTCTCTCGTTTTGTTTTTTTGCAAATGCATGACCACCCTGAAGACACTGAGGCTTCTCTGCCGTCGTTTCGATGGGCTTTGCAGGAGAAGGCACCCCGAGGAGCACCCCTGTGCCTGAGCACCAGGGAACGATGAGGTCCCCAGCATGCTGTGTCCTGGGCTGGGCTGGTCATGTCTGCTCACCAGGACCACAGGCTGGGCTCTGTAGCACCGTGCTGGGCCCAGGGGAGCTCAGCTGGTGACCGTGCCCAGAGGAGGGGACTGCCAGGGCAGGGTGAGCCATGTGCCCCCACTACCTGTCATGTCACCCCAGCCTGGCTGTGCCCTTCTAAGGGCTGGGAGCAGATCCTCCATAGTTCAGCGTTGGGCACCTTCCCTCTTCCCTACCTGTCCTGCCTCCATGTCAGCTGCTAACATTCGATAAAAGCAGGGAGGTGAAAGTGCTAACGAACCTGGTGCCCAAGGTAAAATTGCTGACACGCTTGCAGCAGCACTTTCATCTGTGTTATCTCCAGAGCTGCCTGTATCTGACCTTGCTCTGCATTTTTACCCGTGTGCATCTTCGACTCGATCAGCTCAGCAGCACATACTGGGTACTCGGGCTGAGGGAAGAGCTTGATCGACAGGGGAGAGCATGGGATAAGGGATAGCAATCAGAAGCATTGAGATTCTATTTTGTTTTCAGGTAATCTCTACAAACATGCTTTTGGTACGCAGCCTAGATTAAGAGCAGTAAAAATAAACTTGTCAGTGAAACTTTATTGAGAGTGTTTCACGGTTCTATGTTGTGAAGCTCTGAGTTGGTTTTTGCACTGCAGAGCTTTGAATGAAATTGAACTTTTCTGAGGTAATAGTAATTCAAGCACTGCTTCAGATGGCAAAGGCAATATGTTGAAAGTGAAATGCAACAGCAGGTAAGTAGAAGCCTTTTACAGAAATGTTCCCACCTTGTTCTTACACCAGAATTCCAGATCGTGGCTGGCGGGGGTGGGGAGGAATTATGTTAATCAGAACAATGTTGATTTTTGTGTTGAAACTCTTACAGTTGGAGGCTTTTTCCTAAACTGCCCCTTTGCACTGATGAGTGACTGTAAGATGTTAATGTGGGGCTACCAGCTGGTTGCTCAATGCTTCCAGATGAAGTATGCTCAAGCATACTTGAAACTTAATAAACCTCTTTATCTAACTGCCAGCCCTGCCGTATCACCTTTGGATGTGAAAGGCTTTCTGCAGACCTGTTCAGCCTCTTCCAGAGGGTTGGAAACTTGCTCTCCTAACCAGCTTACCTCCCTGTGGTGTGCCACTTGTGTGAGATGGAGCTCGGTACCACTCCATGGCTGCTCCTTGTCCTGCTTGCTCCAAGTACGTGGAGCATAACTGCAGGAGAGGGGCTGTGGTGTTTCACAGGGTGTCCTGTGTTTTCTGCCCTAAGGGCTCTTCTGGTAGGTCAGGCTGACGAGCCCCATCACAAAGTGCTGGCCCTCCTTCCAGCTACACCATGTGCGATGTTGGGGGAGGGGGGTGATGGGGACCTGTGGGCCTGTGCCATATGGTGCTTTTGGCAGCTGGATGTGTGAGATACCCGCAAGCTTAATTCCTCCTGGCCTTGCCTCCCTGCTGTGATATGTTTGGTTAGAGCTTTGTGGGTGCAAGCTGAACCTCCTTAGCTCAGAGGCAGGGAAGGGAGGGGCATGGTTTTGGTGACTAAATTCTGTGGGCTCACTCCAGGAGTGGGTGCTCTAACCTTTGGTTTTAGCCATACAAACCTTCAGACTGTTGCTGGATGTGACCTCTAATAGGAAAACCTCATTGGAGCAGCATTGCAGAAACACTTCCTCGTTTGGACCCGAGAGGGTCACACGATTTTGCGATCCCGAGAAACCAATCTCGTTTGTCATTAATGAAACAGAACATATTGCAATGCAAATGAGTGGAGTTGCATGACAAGTGGTCCCAGAGTCCTCCGTTCTTTCTATTGATTGTGCAGTCTTAATTATTCATGCTATGCAAATTGCATTTCTCATCTTGCTCCTTCTTGTCTACATATTTTTGATACAGGACTTGCCTGCAAACAGTCTTGTTCTTTCACTTCAGAGGCGAGGATTGTTTCTGGCAAAGTTCTTAGTGTTCCTTTGTCGAGCGAGTACTGGCTGAGCTGGGCAAGGCTCAGGAGCTCTGTCAGAGTGAATTCATCCTGCTGTAACTTCAGATGAAGAAAGGGAAGAGTTCGTGGAGTATTATTTGATAAGAACAAAAGCTTTAAACCAGTTTTCAGCTGTCTGTTTTCTGTGCCGAAGCCCTTGTGGTACATGTTTTCTGGTCAGTTGATGGAATAGACACGTGGGAGCGTTCCTGTATTCATCCTAAATCTTATTTTGCATTTCAGGTATACTAAACCACTAACCTTTGCAGACTGCATTAGCGATGAATTGCCATTAGGATGGGAAGAAGCTTATGACCCTCAGGTTGGAGTTTATTACATAGACCACAACACCAGTAAGTGACACGTTACTGTATTTTTGCAGAGTGATTGTTTTGTACCTGTGCTGAAATATCCTGAACCCACCAAATCGCTAGCAGCGTGTTTTAGAGTAGATGAGATCTGCAGCTCGTGAAATCAAGTCCTGCCCTTCTCTATGGTACAAGTTACTTCTCTCTCTGAAACAGGAATTAGAGACCTTTTTGGTTTGTGGTCTTCACATCAGCAGCCCCATTCAAGCTCCCAATAAGGACACGCCTCTGGGAGGGAGATTTGGCTCTCTCTACAGAGGAGTCTGGCCAGGTAGCAGTCACCTGGAGTTTGTTCTTAGCCTGGAATTTGTCCTTGTGGCAAGATCATTGGAAGCAGTGCAAAGGTCATGTGTTGATTCCCCTGGCAGGGATGAACTGAATGACTGTGTGAGCTCCCTTAGTTGCAGGAGCCTTTACAGGAGAGGAAACTCTCTCCCAGGCTTGGGATATCCCGAGATGTGTGCAAGCTGGAAAAGAGTTAAGCTCAGGCTTGTGGTGTTTTTATTCTGTATCCTCAAACTAAGCCACTGCTCATTAGTCTTTGTTAGATTGCTTGATAGACCAGAAGTGCTAAGCTTTATAAGCTCATTTGAATTATAAGAAAATACAGAACTTGATATATCGTTACAGACATTGTTAGAAAATGTGCATTGGGTTGTGCTAGAGCAAATCCCCTGAGAAAAGTAATAAACAGAATAAATGAAAGACTTTGGTTCTCTTTACAGAACAGCTCCAATTGTAGCCCAGAAGTTGACAGCAGAACTGTGCTCATAACTCATGCAAAGAGGAAAACTTTTAAAAGACAGAAGTACTTTGAAGTTGTTTGTTGTCTTGTTGGTTTGTTTGGTTTTTTTTAATCTGCTTCTAGGACTCTTCAGCTATTTTTTCTGATTACAAGATCTTTTTAAAAATAAAAATGTGGAAGTTTGGTTTTTTTCCTTGTCTATCTTCACACCCTTCCCTTTTTACCTGGCTTGAGACTGCACCTTCCAGCTTTTAGCAACAAGTGAAGTTGTATTAAAAATGCAGAATTTTTCTGTCTTCTCATTTGTCTTTCTCTCCTGCCCACACGGGGGGAAGCTGAGTGCTCGTTGTCCCTGTGACCCATCCTTTCCAAAACTGTGGTGTTAGTGTACTCTGCTGGCATTGGCCAAAATGAGGATGGCTTGCTATCATCTGGGGGGGAAAACACAGTTCAGGTACAGGAAAATAACCTTTATCTGAATCAGAATCACAGCATCATTTAGTTTGGAAAAGACCCTTGGGATCATCGTGTCCTACCGTTAACCCTACTCCACTGGTTCACCCCTAGACCATATCCCCCAACACCACATCTAAGTGACGCTTAAACATCTCCAGGGATGGTAATTCAACCCCCTCCCTGGGCAGCCCATTCCAATATCTCACCACTCTTTCTGTGAAGAATTTTTTCCTAGTGTCCAGTCTAAACCTACCTTGTTTCAGCTTGAG
>WTSP01004844.1:0-12905 GCA_025331215.1 Actenoides lindsayi | reverse complement strand
AATATAATATAATATAATATAATATAATATAATATAATAATAGAATAGAATATAGAATAGAATAGAATATATAGAATAGAATACTGCCACTCAGCAGTTATATTTGTGAAGATTATTTGTAGTGCTTGGGACTTTACTGTATTGTAAAGTATTATTTATTGCGAATGAGTGAAACAAAAACAAGCTCTTCTTTTAGGAGGGTGATGCCTTTTCAATGCTAAATATTACTTTGTAATTGCAGAGGCTCTACACCGATAAGTGGAACAAAGAGAAGACCAGCATTCATGTTATGCCAGATACTCCAGAAATTCTGCAGTCCAGAGTGAACCAGATCACCATGAGTAACGTGAGTTATTTACCACGTTCACAATGGCCATTCAGCATCTGTTGCATTGAACATTTTTCTGTCTTTTTTGAAAAATATTTAAATTCAGATGTAGGGTACTTGGCTAGTTCTGCCTTTGTAACAGAGTACCTGTTCTCTTTTACATTGTACATTAGAAACTTTACAAAGCTGCCTGGGAGGAAGACAAGAAGAAAGGTTATGACATGCAGCCAGATGCTATTCCAATAAAAGCAGCCAAAGCCTCCAGAGACATTGCAAGTGATGTAAGTTTGATTGCGTGGTAGTGCTCAGAGTAGCTACCAAGAGAGTCAGATTGTCTTTGTAGTGCTCTGTTATGCACAAATGTGGTTTTTCGAGCTTCTTGAGTTGCCTAGGTTTCAATTGTATACTTAATGGGATGAACCTTTGCAGTGGAGTAACACTGAATTGTGCTTTTTTGCTCTTTATTCAGCAAGGTGCTGAGCTTCATGTGCAGGTGTTCAATGAGCTGTTTCGTAAGATTGAGTGTATTTGACTGAAACCTGAGATCTTGTGATGAAAAAGAATGATTATTTTCTATATTTTCAGAGATGAAATTAACCTTAATAGTGTGCTTTTTTTTGATTTAAGTTTTTGCTGTTCCTTCTCTTTCCTGCTGACAGTATAAATACAAACTAGCCTACGAAAAAGCAAAAGGGAAGCATATTGGGTTCCGCAGCCTTGAAGATGACCCCAAGCTGGTGCACTTCATGAATGTGGCTAAGATGCAATCTGATCGTGAATACAAAAAAGATTATGAGAAGGCAAAGACCAATTTCCATACCCCAGTTGACATGGTCAGCGTTGTGGCAGCCAAGAAAGCACAGGAAGTGGCTACAAATACGAACTACAAAAACTTGATCCATACCTACAATGTTTTGCCGGATGCTATGAGCCTTGAATTAGCCAAAAACATGATGCAGTTACAAAGTGATGTAAGTGAGAGAGATTTTTCAACCTTTGCATTGCAAATACAACAATGCTTAGTTTATGAAAACATACCATGAGATAAACAGTACTATTTTCTCAGTGAAATTAGTTATCCCAGAGTCACAGGATGTTAAGGGTTGGAAGGGACCTCGAAAGATCATCTAGTCCAACCCCCCTGCAGAGCAGGATAGTTATGTACTAAAATGTAGTAAATTAAATGAGCCCTTCAGCAATGATAGCCATTGTATTTTTCTAAGACTTGAAGATATTAAATTACACCTATTGATAAAGAATTTGGGCTCAGAAATAAGTAATTTTATGTATTAAGTAAAATGGATATTTACTGCTTACATATCCCATGGAGCTCTTCAGGAACAAAAGTTGTGTGCAGACCACGACAACAGAAGCTTCACTTTTCATTAATAGTTTTATCTTGTACTTTCCAAAAGATACCCTTTCAGAAGAGGAGAAATCAGCTAAGTAGCTGTATTCTCAGATTTCCTGGGATGTTTTACCTCCAGAGAAGAGGGGTTTTTTTCTCAGTAGAGTGATTCAAGATAATCCCCTTCTTTAAGAGGCCCTTGTTTGCGCTACCTACTTATATACATCATAAAAAGGATCTGAACATTGTATAAAAAGTGGAGTAATTAAATACAGATGCCACCGTAACAAATGTGTTTCTAAACAAATCTTGAATGGATCTTGATACTGTTTGCTTCTTTTTTTAGAATAAGCACATTCAGAATCTAACATTCATTAAACAGATAGAAGTGAAGAAGTGTCAGGATTTGCAGACTTTTTCATGCATCTGATTTTCTTTTTTTTTTCTTTACTTTCTGCCTCCAGAATCAATACAAAGCAGAATATGATGAAACTATGAAGGGTGTTGGATGGATTCCACTGGGCTCCCTGGAAGCTGAGAAGAATAAGAAGGCGATGGAAATTGTTAGTGAAAAGAAGTATCGCCAGCATCCTGACAAGTTGAAGTATTCTGTTCCTATGGATTCCATGAACATGGTCTTGGCTTTAAATAATGCTAAAATCATGGATGAGGTAAGAAAGTGCTCATTCAAACTCGTTTAAGTTTGCAGAAGTAAGAAACAAGCTGTACCTGGTGTAATAGTCAATCTTACTATATGCTTAGCTTTGGAAATTGTCAATTGTGGCAGCTAATGAATATGCTCACCTGTAATTGCATTTCATCTTAATAGACCTTTGATAGGCCTGAAAGTAAAGCATGACCCTAACATTTCTAACAAATACATATAAAGACAGACCTGGGGGTCATATATTAATTAGAAAGTTTACCCAAGATAACTGATTACAGACTTCTATCAGTTTAAATCTAGGGGCTAAAAATACAGGAAATAGGATTGAAACTTTGAAATAGTCTGTTTCATTTGATGCCTGGTACATTAATATGAAATTGTTACATAGAATCATATAATTGTTTCAGTTGGAAAAGACCTTTAAGATCATCAAGTCTGGCCATTAACCTAACACTGCCAACCCTACCACTGAATCATGTCCCTCAGCACCTCATCTATATGTTTCTTAAATACCTCCAGGGATGGTGATTCCACTACCTCCCTGGGCAGACTGTTCTACTGCTTAACAACCCTTTCAGTGAAGGAGTTTTTCCTCATGTTCAACATAAACCTCCCCTAGCACAACTCGAGGCGGTTTCCTCTTGTCCTGTCACTTGTTCCTTGGGAGAGGAGACTGACTCCAACCTCCTGTCAGGGAGCTGTCAAGAGCCAGAAGGTCTCCCCTCAGCCTCCAGCCTCAACAAGCCCAGGTCCCTCAGATGCTCCTCACCTGACTCCTGCTCCAGCCCCTTCTCCAACTCTGTTGCCCTTCTCTAGACACACTTCAGCCCCTCAATGTCCTTCTGGGAGTGAGGGCCCAAAACTGAACCTAGTGTTTGATGGGTGGCCTCCCCAGCACTGAATCCAGCGTAACAATCCCTGCCCTAGTCCTGCTGGCTACACTATTGCGGATACCAGCCAGAATGGTGGTGGTCTTCTTGGCCACCACCTGTGCACACTGCTGGCTCATGTTCAGGTGGCCTGTATGTGTCTAGTAATGGCACTCAGAATGATCTGCTCCATGACCTTCCCCAGCACTGAGGTCAGACTGACAGATCTGTAGTTCCCTGAATCCTCCTTCCCCCCAGTAGCCTCTCTCACCAGCATTCCATGATGCTCCTCAACCTACTTACAACCCCCCAGAGCTCTGCCATTAAGCAGAGGAGTTCTTCTACCTAAGCACATCTTCCACAGGTGTGCTCACCATTTCCATCCTGGTGTAAGAGCTGGGCACACCCTGCATCCTGACACCTGGGGGGTTGCTGCATGTCTTCGCTGGAGATTAGTTGTAATAGTTACATTGTTTTAAAGGAAGTTTTTATTTCAAATAGGAAGCATTCTTTTAAATGTTTGGTTTTTTTAATTTTTAAGTTATGTTGACATCCTCGTTTATTTTTTTTTTCCTTCCAGCACAAGTACAAACAAGCATGGGAAGAAGACAAGAAGAAAGTTCACATCACTCCAGATATTCCACAGATTGCTTTAGCAAAAGTTAATGCATTTAATATAAGTGATGTGAGTACTCTTTGTAGGACTATGACATTACTCTTATGTTATTAGGAATAAGTGAGATGACAGCAGACGAAAGTCTCCCTAATTCTCACTTTGCTAACCTGTAGTAATTTCACAAAAAAAAGCTATTAATTTTCCTTTTCCCTGCTTCCCTCCCCAAAAATAAATACCAAAAGTTGCCAAGAGTAAGCTATCATATTTATGGTCATATCATGAAGTGTTCATGTAGGTTGTTAAATTAGAGTAGTTACTAACAACATAATCGATTTTCAGTACCACCCATGTTTGTCACTCTACTATTTTATTTCCTTATGCACATATTTTTGTACAGGATGCAAAATTCTTGAAGATTGAACCTATTCTTTCAGTAACAGATGATATTATAGACAGGTTTGCAGTAGCCAGTTGTTAAATCTGCATATGCTAAATAAAGTATTGTTTGTAATTTTGCACATGTTTACTGTGCAGAGCAATAGGCATATTTCTCTCTTTTTTTTTTTTTTTAAGAGCTGACATCCTCAGAGATGTAACTTTTCACCAGAATTTGTGCATGTGGCAACAAATTTCTTGCTTTTTTTTGTTGTTATTGGTTATTGTTACTGATAATAGTGGAGTGCAACTGCGTTGATACATGAATTATGGGATTGGAGCAGGTGAAATTAATAGAGTTCTATTAAATTAAGTGTGGTGGATTTTGCTTTTTTGAAGGATGGTTTTTTTTTTTTCTTTCTTTTCACAGAAAATGTACAGACATTCATTTGAAGAATCTAGGAAGAAAGGGTATGATCTCAGAGCTGATGCTATCCCTATTAAAGCTGCCAAAGCTTCGAGGGATATTGCTAGTGATGTAAGTTCTTGGAAGAAAGAAAAAAATGATCCATTTCAAATCCTGTAAAACTTTCATTTCTTGACACAATTCAATTTTATATGAAAAATACACGAAGCCTCTTTATTCTCTTGCTTGTAAATAATTCTGACATATACAATATATATTGTAATATATTTTCTAGCATGGTTAAAAACAATTTCTTCATTAGAAAGGTAAGGAGATGTATGAGGGACTCTTAAAAAAACAAAAAAAGGCAGTTAATTCCTCAGTGTGGTGATGCTTGGATACTTTATAAATGTATGTTTTCATGTTTGTAGTTTAGACAGAGAGTTCAGAGATCATTCTTAGAAATATTTGAAAAGAACAGATACAGACATTATTTTTACTGCTGTGGTACAGTTGTCTTTGTACCTTTGGTGAAAGTCCCATTAAATTTCTTGGTGCAGAGAACACAAGCTTCTGGAATCGACACGGTTCTGAAATCCTTTGTGCATTGGTGATAAGGGATTTGCTGTGGCAGGAGCAAGTCCAGCCTGAAGTTAGAGCCCATCATTTTATTTATTTATTTAATATTTACAACATAGGAGATGTTGCAGCTACTAAAAAGTCAATTTCCCCTGCCACCGCTCTAAGTCTGAGGGGAAGATGCTTCCATTCTGAGCTCTCTCCAAGCAGTAAACAGTGAAGGAAAAGGGAATTGTTACTTGGTTTGTGTAGTTCATCGTCCAGGGTTGATTAGAGATTGAGGAAGGGGTTCAGAATTTGAACGATTAGGTTTATTAAGTAAAAAAAATGAAGAAGGTCTTGGGGAGCATCCTGAATTTTGTCATCATTTGAACAAGTGAACCTAGTGGAAGTGATGATTAGGTCTTTGATTTGATGGTTAATCTTTAGATATGATTCTGAGTATGGTACAGATTACCATAAATATAGTTACCTAAACCAAATACTGGAAGCAGGGCAGCAATAGTTACAGAGTGGTGTGGGCTAAAGTACCTTGGTTCCAGTGTTTGTGAAAGGTCATCCGAGAGCTAATATAGGTATCTCTAAAATATCTTGTGAAAAGAATAAAAGTGCACTTTTCCCAAAGAACTGTCTTCAGCACATCAGTTCTTAGGCATGCCTCTGCCTTTCACTTTCTGACAGTATTTCACATTTTCATTGTGTCATTTATTATCCAACTAGAAAGCAGTTGAAACCCAGGTTACATTGAACTTTATACAAGAGAAGAATGAATTATTACAAGGAAACTTCATTTATTAGGAAAGTGTTTAAATACACTACTTTTAAAAGGGATGCTAGACATCTGGTTTGCTTTAGAGTGCACCCTAAGAGTAAGTGGACATAGCCACCACCTCTATATGCTTGGTGATGTTTTAATTGTGAATAAAATCTTATTGTAATCTAATTTAAATCTAATTTTAATCTATTTTAACCTAATAACCAAGATAGATCTTGCTTACTAAACAAATGAAGTAGAATTAAAGCTTCTGTCTCTGTTCTCTTTACAGTATAAATACAAATTAGGTTATGAACAAGACAAGGGGAAACTTGTAGGCTTCCGCAGCCTTCAGGATGATCCCAAACTCGTCCATTATATGCAAGTGGCTAAGATGCAGTCGGATCGGGAATACAAGAAAGCTTACGAGATGGGCAAGACCCACTACCAAACACCTTCTGATGCCCTCAGCATCGTGGCAGCAAAGGAGGCACAAGATCGCATAACCAACACAAACTACAAGCGACTGATTCACCAGTATATGCTTCTACCAGACGCAATGAATTTAGAGCTGTACAGAAACATGAATCAGATACAAAGCAACGTAAGTTTGTCTTTTCTTCCTGTTGTTCACAGCTGTGACTTCTTTCCCTGTTTATGTTTTGGGGTGGTTTTTTTTGGTTTTTTTTTTTGGTTTTTTTTCATTTTGTCTGTGTTTTGGAAACAACAGAATTATTCGAGCCCTTTGTAAATTGTAAACTTCCCTTTTGTGATCTGTTTGGCAGAATGAGTACAAGCAGGATTACAACGAGTGGTTCAAGGGTATCGGCTGGAGTCCTGCTGGTTCTTTGGATGTGGAGAAATCTAAGAAAGCCACAGAAATCGCAAGTGATCGGAAATACCGCCAGCATCCCAGTATGTTCCCCTTTACAAAACAGAATGATGCCATGGACCTGGTCCTTGCAAAGCAGAATGCAAACATAATGAACAAAGTGAGTATTTATGGGGAAAATTAAGCAGATGTTCTCACATAATCCATTTCAACAAACAGCATATATGTCTCTGGCACACCCTTTATGTAGCAGTGTTTCCATGGGAAAAACAACTGCTACTTAGAGGTTCCTCTTTTTTCGTTTATTTTTCTTAATGAAACACTCAGTTACTGATAAATAGCATTGGTTGATCAAATCTTTCCTCGTTTTTCTCATCGCTAGCTCTCCAACCTCTATTCTTCTTGTTCTTGCATAGAAATTATTGGCCCTGAAAATCTTGGTAGTTGGGCTTCATTAGAAGCAAGACTGGACCCTAATTCAGCTGATTCTGGATGAGTCATTACATAGTAAAACAAATCTAAGTCAGCACCTTCATCTTTTTACTCATCCATATCCAAAGTGTGCAGATGGAAAGGTGAAAACCCCAAAGGAGCCACCCTTTGTCATTTGTACTAATACATCTCATATTACTTTTTTCAATAGCATGCTTATACTCAGGCTTGGGAGAAGGATAAAACCCAGGTTCATGTGATGCCAGATACACCAGATATTCTACAGGCCAAACAGAACAAGACAAACTACAGTCAGGTAAAGTTTTTTAATACTTCCTATTACATTTTAAATTTATATCTATTTTCTTCCAATTAAAAGATGCCTCCCATTTCAAGATAAATAATTTATATAAGTTAGAAGAAAAAGAATAGGGGATTTAGAACAGAGGCAATGATTTTTATGTGAGTAATATTTTCAGAGTAGCAATAAGTACCATCTTCAGGATAGCAAACTAAAAGCCTAAATTACATTATAAGGTATGGAAAATATAAGTCCTGTTTTTGAAATCCAGATGTGCTAAGTCCATACTCTGTGCTTACCATAGAAAATAATTATCAAGTTCATTCTGTATATTTTTAACTTAACATATAGGAAAAGAAATACAGGCAGTGATTCTAACTTTTCTGTCAGCTTTCCAATATGAGAAAGTGACAATTGTGGCAGTATAAAATGCTTAGGTTTTGCTCTCTCATGATTCCTCAGAAGCAAATCTTTGACTTGCAAGTGCTGGTATTTAAATCAACTGTGCACAAACTGGACTGACTATTAAATGGCTACATGATAGTCTTATTAATTAAAATTTTGTTAAGCCATTTAAAAAGTTTTCTGTGATTCCCAGATGTAGATAGTTCAGATTCCCCAGATATGTTTCAAATCCCCAAGTTAAGCTCTAGTAGGAAGTTGCTGTGAAGAAAAACTATTTAGTCACTAGCCTAAGACTTGGAAGACCTGTCTTCCTTGCTCACCAGTTTCCCATTTCTCAGTTTCCATTCTAGTAGCACTTCTCTTGTAACTGAAGCCTGTGAAGTGACCAGAATTCAGTAATATGGATCATGTACATATCTAAACAGAAGGTGACAATACATATTACTAAGGCTTTTTAATTAATATTGTTTTTAGAAACTATACAAGCTTGGCTGGGAGGAAATGATAAAGAAAGGCTATGACCTTACACCTGAAGCCATTTCTGTGAAAGCTGCCAGAGCTTCAAGGGACATTGCAAGTGACGTAAGCAACGTTTCTAATTGAATATGACATACACTTCATCTAGTTGATATAATAACCTACAGAGTGGCACTAGGTGGAGGTGCAGCTCTCTGCTAAGGTGTGGCTGGGGGTGAAAAGGAAAATTGCTGACAAAACTCTTTCTTGATCTCTTCTTCTCAGTGAAGAAAGCAGTTGAAGAAGGGTCAGTCTGGCACCTTGACAATTCCAAAGATTATGGTCCATCCGTGAAGTGGCTGGTCATACAAAGTTAGGAGTTGTCTGCTCTTTTTGATGTTGCATTTTCAGAGCAGCAGCAAATTCGGTCCGATTGGCTGATCCCAGTGCCTGTACTGAGAAATCCACTGTACAACTCTGACACAGCCGTGGTTGCACGTGTATTGCTGTTAACATCACTTGGTATGAATACACCTGCTGCACTTATTGAAGAGTTTTTATTAATCATGAGGAAATGTTTCCAATGCTGAAGCATCTGCATTTTTCATTGCTAATTGTTTTATTCCTCAAAATACTGCAGTGTGTCAGACATTGGGAGTTCTGAACAGTACAACTGTGTGACTCAGAAGGCAGAGGGGACCTTCCTTATAGCCATGCTCACACCAAGTGATGCACATTAATCAAGGGGCTACTAAAACTTTACATGAGATGCCATAGCAAATTGCTCATTTCATTGGGAATAAGAACCTTTGAGCTGAAAGAATATATTGATATTTTGCTTGTATATTTTACCATTGTCTGTTCCTTACTGTAATTTCTGTAACACGATCTTTATCATTTTAGTACAAGTACAAAGAAGGTTACCGCAAGCAGCAGGGACATCACATCGGATTCCGCAGCTTACAGGATGATCCCAAGATGCTGTGGTCGATGCAAGTAGCTAAGATGCAGAGTGAGAGGGAGTACAAGAAAGATTTTGAAAAGTGGAAGACAAAGTTCAACATGCCCGTGGATATGCTGGGCTTCCTTCTGGCTAAGAAGTGTCAGGAATTAGTTAGTGACATAGACTACAAACGGATACTACACCGCTGGACTTGTCTGCCAGACCAGGTTGACGTCACCGAGGCAAAGAGGGTCTATGAACAACAGAGTGATGTAAGTTTCCTCTGGATTTAATTCATTTTTTGTACGATATTTACTGCTTGCCATAGAATCATTTATGTTGGGAAAGACCTTTAAGATCATCAAGTCCAACCATTAACCCTACTCTACCAAGTCCACCACTAAACCCCCAAGTAAAACTTTTATTGACAAGTATTCTTAATAACTCTCTTTTGATGTCAGTATAGATCAGATTGAATCTAAAATACCAGTTAGTCTTGTAATATGGCTTAATAAATGAACGGGGAAATAACCTACTATGGTTTAATTTTTTTTCCTTGACAGAACCAGTATAAGTCAGATCTACAGTGGCTCCGAGGCATTGGCTGGAGTCCTTTGGGATCCTTGGAATCTGAAAAGAACAAGAAAGCTTCTGAAATACTGAGTGAAAAGAAGTACCGGCAGCACCCAGATACCATTAAGTTCACAAGCATCCCAGATGCCATGGATATTGTTTTAGCAAAATCTAATGCCAAAAATAGAAGTGATGTAAGTTGCCTCTAGAGACAGAACATGTGATTCAATAAATGAATACATAGCACACCTTTGTTAGAAAGAGCTCCATATCAGAAAGTGTGCTTCAAATGTATAAATATCAGTGCTTTACAACCAGTGCCTTGCTGCTCACTTGTCAAGACGTACTATGCCTATGTTCAGAAGATTCAGGTCTTTGATGCTGTATAACTTATTCAGGAATAACTGCAAATAAGACCCTTACTTAGGTAGGATGTAAATGTATTGTCACAAGGCTGTTTCCTTGACACTTCATGGATGTAAAGGAGAAAAAAAGCTAGTATTTCAGTAAAAAGTCTTGTATTACTTGGTTTTAATATCTTGTGTTGCTTACGTGGCTCATGCTTACATAGAACGTCTTTGCTGGTGTAGAGGAGAGGTGAACTGTTGTGTACATGTTGTTCATGTAAACCCTTTATCAGACAAGATATTTTTGTTTGCATCTCCTTTCAGAAACTGTATAGAGAAGCCTGGGACAAGGATAAGACTCAGATTCACATCATGCCTGATACTCCTGAGATTTTGCTGGCTAAATCAAACTTAATTAACACAAGTGATGTAAGTGTGTCTCTACAATGTTTCCTTTATGGCCTTTGGATTGCCAGTTGTGCCTTCTATTTAAAAAGCAACAGAGTAACTCTTCAGTTCTAAGAGCTATAAGCACACTGTGATCTTTTCCTGGGAAAATTGTGATGAACTGGGAACCTCAAGTGGAATTGCTAAAATATGAAGTAGAAGTGGCATTACTACAATATAAAAATTACCAAGAAAGTATTCATCGGAAGTTAGCAGTTTTCTGTTTCATCCCTACTGTTCATATTAACACTGTCAATATATATTCTGTACCTTTTTTTTTATATCCAGTACTTTCTCATTCTTGTTAAAATGTCAGATTATATTGACTTGCCTCTCTAGAATTGCAAAGGATCATAATTTACATCAAATTCCTGGTTTTAATAGAACCAATAAAGACTACACACAGAATTAAAGAAATCTTTGCAGCTCAATCATAAGAACTGAAGAAGACAAAAAAGATTCCAATTGAAATGGGGTGTAGAGAATCATGGGGTTGTATTATTCACTTCTCTGGAAGACTCTACGAACCATTAACATTATGTATATTCAGTGAAAGACAATTTTGATCTCGAATGAGCAAATCAGAAAGCATAGAGGTTGTAATTTTAAAATATTTTATACCCTCAGTTACAAAATACACATTATTAAAAGAAAGCTATGGAATTTAATGTGATGAATGAAACTGCATTTGGAATCTCATGTTTTATTTTCAACAGTCAGGGGAGGAAAGCTGTCACATTAAGAAACTCTCTAGAGAGCTTTATTTCCAGTAATTGCTTTGAATCTTTCCTTGACAGAAACGTTACAAGTTAGGATATGAAGAGCTGAAGAAGAAAGGCTATGATCTTCCTCCTGATGCTATACCTCTCCAGGCAGCAAAGGCATCCAGAGACATAGCTAGTGAAGTAAGTTTCACAGAGTGAAAATAACAGTAGAGCTGGTACAAACTCTTGGATAAGGCTGTTTTTTACTTAAAAGGAAAAGATGTCTAAAATTTCAACAGTTTTATATTTCTGCCTTACCCAGATGCTGTATAACTCTCAGTGATGTAAAGTTAATTAAATGAGACCAAATAATTTCCAAACAAATAGAATATACATATAAAATATTAGGTAATATCATGCAATAAACCCACAAAAAATGTTGGAGAAAAATGCAAAAATAAATTGAATACAAAATTCTTAACAACTGTATTAAAAATAATAATAATAATAATAAAGATAAAATGCAGCTTTAACAGAGCTGATAATTATTATTTCTGCATTCAATTAGTACAAATACAAAACTGGATACCGGAAGCAGCTCGGCCACCATGTTGGAGCCCGTAACATTGAGGACGATCCCAAGATGATGTGGTCGATGCACGTAGCCAAGATCCAGAGTGACAGGGAGTACAAGAAAGCCTTTGAGAAAACCAAGACAAACTACAGTACCCCAGTGGACATGCTGGGCATCGTGTTGGCCAAGAAATGTCAGGAGTTGGTCAGTGACGTTGATTACAAGCACCCTCTGCATCGCTGGACCTGTCTGCCAGACCAGAACGATATTGTACAAGCCAGGAAAGTGTACGACCTTCAGAGTGATGTAAGTTGTTAATTCCCATCAGTGTGTAAAGGAGGAATATCTCTCTTGTTCTGTTCCTTTGTTGGAGAATGTCCAGGTGGGGAACTTAAGTCCAGGCTGATTCTGCGAGACTGAGACTGTGTAGTGGCCATACCATCTTGCTGAGAGTTAGTATATGAAAGCTCAGGGCTTGTAGTTTCTTTGGGGTCATACTTTATGGTCACAGTGGAATCCTGTCATACCTGCATCATTTTGTGGGGAGGGTTGTGGTAGGTGGCAGCAGCCGTGTATGGCAGGGGAAGGGCAACAGCGTTAAAGGTTTTCTGCTGGAAAAAAAACAGTGAGGAAAGCTAAGCCATGTATACAGTGGTGAATAGTACAGGGAGCTCTAGGTGTTGAAGTGTAAGGTTCTTTCTGTGCCTCTGCTAGATGGAGATTACCAAATGGGGCAGGGTTTTCCTGGAGGAGACCAAGGAGATAGAAGGGGGAGGATTTCTGGGTTGCTTAGCAGCCACTTGTGTTGTTGTTATCACAAGGAGGCAGTCTGTGTAGAGCAGATTTTCAGTCCCTTTGGTGCTGGCTGGTGTGTTGACTGTGGGAAATGTGTTCTGAAAGGCAGAGGTGCCCACAATCGAAGGAGTGGTTGCATGGAGCCAGGAGGTTG
>WTSP01004842.1:0-15305 GCA_025331215.1 Actenoides lindsayi | reverse complement strand
GTCAGAGGCGGCGGCGGGAGGCGGCGGCAGACGCAGCTCCGAGGCGGCCGCTGCACCGGCACCGGCACCGCTCCCGGCACAGCCCGCCGGGCCCAGGTAAGGGCTTCGGTCCCACCCCTGCGCTCCCGGTCGCGCCCGTCCCCGTGGCTTCGGGCTCCGCCGTGCCCCGGCGGCGCCCCGGCGTCCCCAGAGCCCCGGTGCCCGCTACAGAGGGGCACGGCGACCGGCGATCCCCTGCAGCCGTCGGGGCCGCGGTACGGCGGGGCTCGGCGTCTGGTGCCGAGGCTCCCGGGGCTGCGGGAAGGGAGGCGAGCCCGGGCACCGGCACCGGCACCGGCTGGGCCGGAGTTACGGGCGGGCTGGGGGGTCACCGGGACAAAACGCCGGGTCGCGGGCTCCGGGATAAGGGCTCGGAGGGGTCCCTGTGCCCCTGTCGCCCCGCCAGCACCGACCCTGGCTACGGGCACCCCTCCTCCGCAGCTCCCCGGCCCCGAGCGGGGACTGCTCGTTGTCACCGGGGCAGGGACGCGGGGGTGACCGCTCTGCCCGGCGGGGGCAGCCCCCACCCCGCTCTTGCTGCCACCCCCCGGGTCCCTCCTCCGGCTGTCCCCGGATGGGACAGAGAGCACTGCCTTCGCGGGGGAGCTGCCGTGGCAGACGGACTGGGGAGTGTTTGGGACGGGATTTGGGGTAGATCGGCCGGGGCTGTGACTCCGGCCCCTCGGGGGGGCTGCGGTGGGGCTGGCAGCCTCCTCCTCTCCCCTCTTGCCTCAGTGCCGGGGTGTGTGGGCCAGGCCTGCGGCAGCTTCTCTCATCTTCACCTCCCTGACACCCTGTGCTCCCACCAGGCTGGGTGAGAGTAGCCAAATGGCTGCGGTGCGGGGATGCGTGGTGGGCGAGCATCCAGGGAAGGTATTTTGGCCCCATGGGGCATCGGGGCTTGCAGGCTGTGGGGCAGAACGGAGATGTGGGAGTCCTGGCAGAGCTCGGTGATGGTAGGACTTCCAAGGACCCCTGTGGGAGGTGATAATGGTGGTTCCTGCAAGCCGGGCTCACCCTGTGCCCTCCCAGCACTGCTGCTCTCACAAATGCCCCACAACGCCCTTAAGGGTTCTGGTGTCAGAGAGGGTCAGTGTCATGGCAGGGGGTGGGTGGAAAGCACTCAGGGCACATAGGAGCAACAGCACCTTCTCACCCATCCTACTTGCCAGTGCTTTTGGGATGGGAGGCTGCTAGAAGCCAGCAGGAGCCTTCCTGCCACGCTGTGGCCATTAGGCTGGACTTGGCTCTGCTCTGCCAGTTGCTTCACCTCTGTAGATGTTCCCCAGACGTTTCTGTCCTCCCCCCAGCACTGTGACAACCCAACTGAGCAGCAGTGGGCATGGCTGCATCCCTGCTTATGGTGTCCCTCGGGGCTCACTGCATCCCCCAGGGCTCACTGCAGGATGGGTGATGTTTTGCCCTTTTGGGAGACCTTTGTCTGAAGATGTCTTTCGTCTAGTGGGTCCTGACAGCTGCCACAGAAGAGACGAACCCCAAGGAGTCAAACTCCCAGTGCTGTCAGACCCCTGAGCCGGGCTCAGCATGCTGCTGATGGACTCCATCAATAATCTATGTGCCTGTGTCCTCTTTCCTACTTGAGGAAACCCTGAGTCCCTCAAAAGCATTCACTGCCTGAAATAAGGCAGAGACCTCCTCAACCTCCTCCCCCAACTCCTTCAAATTTGGGGGTTGGCCCTGAAGTGTCTGGGGGCTTGTCACAGGGAGGCAGTACCCAGGGACAGGCACTTTGGTGCACAGAGGAGGAGGAGGTCCACATGCATCTTACCACCCCTCCCCCTTACACTCTGTGACACACTGCTGCCCAGATCCTCCTGGACATCACCTCAACTCCAGCTGCTTGCTGGAGAGCTCCTTCAGCCACAGGCACTGCCTGTCTGGGAGCACCACGGGGACATCGAGGGGTACCCTGCTTCTGCTCAGGAAGAGCGGCCCCAGTACCGGCTGCAGGGGGCTGGGGGGGGGAGGGGGGACGACAGCATGCTCTGGCATCACCCTCTCACCCCCTGTGGCCCCACAAGCACCCTGCTCTGCTGGACTGGGGGTGAGACCCAGCATCTGCCATAGCACCGGCAGCTTCCTGTACTGGAGCAGCCTGAGGTTTCTAGGCTGTCAAAGGGTCTCCTTCTCCCAGGGCCCCCGAAACGTCGGCCCTGCGGGATTTCAGCAGTCAGCTTCAAATGGGAAACAAATCTCTTCTGTGGTTCAGGAAAAGACAACCGATCTCTGAGGGGACTGCATCTCCTGCCAAAAAAAGGCCTGCCTGCTGCAAAAGCCTTTGATTCCCCCGCGCCTCCGTGCTTTCCGCAGAGGGAGTCAGCAAACCTGGCTCTTACTTTTACTGAAATCTCTGAATTTAGTATACAGGGAAGGAAGGGGCGGTGGTGAGAGAACAGGCTCTAAAGCACCGCGGCTGCTGGAGCCCGCCTGGCGCGTCACTGCAGGAGGATGAAGCCAGTGGCGTGGCCCTGCTCCGGCCCTGGTGCCACGAGCCGTGTTGGGGACAGTGGGAGGGCAGGTGGGCTCCAGGAGTTTGGGATGGGGATTAAAATACAGTGGTGGCTGGGGGCTGGCTGCTGTGGGCACGGCAGGGTCATCGCCAGCTGCTTTTGTCAGTGCTCTTGGATGGAGGTCGGGAGCTGTTGGCACCCTAATGCTGCTGCATGGGTCTGGGCTTGACTTGGAGTTTGCATTGGCTCTGCTCACCTAGCCCATGCTCCCTGCTCCTGGTGACATCCCTGCCCAGGTGATGTCCCTGACTCCTTCCCCACACCCTCGATTGTTTTAGGAGCTGTCAAGCTGCACCCTGGCAGGCTGATCTGCTCAGTGCTTCCACAGGAGCCAGGTCTGTGCCCCCCGGCTCATTCTGGTGCATCCCGGGAAGTACTGTGTGGTGGGTGACCGATCCCTGCACTCCTGTTTGTTCCCTGGGGTCTGTGTCACTTGCAAGTGTCCTGGGGGTCCTGGGTCACCAGCAGGAGCTGGTGCATCTGTTCAGCTTGCCTTTCTGCAAGGGGCTCCTTCCTAAGGGCACTCTGGGGTGGGGAGCACTGAGGTGGGGGGCACAGGCAGGCTCATGCCCTTGCTTGCCTGTGCACACTGGTGCTGCCCCTGGGGACAGTCCCTGTCTTGCCTTGCAGCCCATAGACCCAGCTGCTTTTCTCTTCACTTTTCCAGGTGCCGAGAGCTCTGTTGGGGTGGCACGACCCCCCTTCTGCTGACACCACGCCGTGCCACACCCCGCCACCCAATGCCTGGGGACTGCCTGCCCTTGCCTTGACAGCTGGCAGCAGGTGACGTGGGGTGGCGCAAGTCCCCTGGCCAGCACACCCCATGGCAGTCCCCTTGGCCGCCTGGCTGTGGCTGATGGGCCTGGCCACCTGCCTGGCCGCTGGGCATGGCATGGCTGGCAAGAAGGAGATCAGCATGGATGGGGACCTGGTGATTGGGGGCCTCTTCCCTGTCCACGAGAAAGGAGTGGGGAGTGAAGACTGCGGCAAGATCAACGAGCACCGGGGCATCCAGCGCCTGGAGGCCATGCTCTTCGCCCTGGATGAGATCAACAAGGACGGGAGCATCCTGCCGGGGGTGAAGCTGGGCGCCCACATCCTCGATACCTGCTCCAAGGACACCTACGCCCTTGAGCAGTCCCTCGACTTTGTCCGCGCCTCCCTCACCAGGGTGGACGGCTCCGAGCACATCTGCCCTGATGGTTCCTATGCCATCCACGATGATGTGCCCACTGCCATCACTGGTGTCATCGGGGGCTCCTACAGCGACGTTTCCATCCAGGTACCCCCCAAGACAAGAGGGGCACAGATGGGACTGGACGGTCAGCAGAAACAGCAGTGGGTGGAGGGTAAAACCCCAGTAGGAGTGTGATGCTGCTGCTGCCAGTGCAGCACAGGGATGCTCATGTCCTGGCATGGGCCTGGAGAATGATGCTGTCCCTCTCCTGTCTGATGTATGCCACCAGCATGTGCAGGCACTGCTCCTCCTGCTGACAGGTGATGATGAGATGCCACCAGGCCTGGATGTGGCAGATGCTGCAGGAGGCCACTTCCAGCACGTGGCAGACCAGCTGCCCTGCCACCAGACCTGGATGGCATGGCTGTGTCATGGCTGTCCCGCTCCCCTCTGTCCCGCATAGTGCTGGGGGTCCAGCTGCTGTGGTGCCCTGGCATCCAGGAGCTGCCACAGTGTGGGAGCAGGGTTCGGCTCAGCTCCAGCCCCATGGGTCCTGTCTGCAGGGACACATCCCGACATGGCAGTGACACTCCTCATGTGAGAATGGCGCTGGGGACACTGTGGCAGGGATGTGCGGACATGGCACCCGGCAGGCAGAGCTGCCCATCACAAGGGAGCACCGTCTCCTCAGTCCCCTTCTCTTGCTGGAGGGCCGGCCGGGGGCACCATCCTGACCCTGGGCAGACAGGTGGTGGCCCGGGCAACACGTGCACCGGCCGCAGAGTGCGAGTGGTGCCGGGGCAGCATGGCGGGCTGGCAGCTCCCGCTGTGTGGCAAGGCCAGGCAGCAGCATTGCTGCGCTCGGGGGCCTGCTTGCCATTAGAAGACTTTATCGTCAAGAACATTTGACCACGTTAATTAAACCGCGTCTTTCGCCTGGGGAGCAGTGAGATGTGGGCAGGCTTACCGGCCCCGCCGGCGTGCCCGAGCCCCCTGCCTTGCTGCCTCAAGAGCCTAGGTTTTAACAGCCTCATTAGCGGGCTTTTTTCCCCTTTGAAGCTAACGAGGGCTTCTGCCGATCAGCTGAAAGGTGCGGGTCCTGCTGGGGCTCCTGATGCAGGGTGCGCAGGCGCCGGTCCTCAGGTTCAGCTCTGCAGCCCCCCCCCAGCTGGGTGGGGGGCTCTGCCATGCCTCCCAGCCCCAAGGGTCCTTTCCCCCCACACCATAGGGGTGCTGGGTGCTCTGGACTTCTCCTTGCCCACGAGTATCTCCCACAGATCACCTGCAGAGGAGTTTCTGCTTTTGCCATGAACCCCTTTATCCCCTCCCCAGCCCTGAATTTCAGAGGGGATGGCACAAAATACTAAAAAAGAATAAAAGAAATTACCACATCTGCAGGCTCAGGCAACCCAGTGATTGTGCTGTTTGTCCATCTGTCTGCCAACCAGGACCCTCTGAGTGTGGAGGGGCCTTGCTCATCAGCCCCATGGTCATGCTTGGGACCACCATGCAACAACATGTAGTGTTGGGAGGGGGTCCTCCAGTGGGAACGTCCCTCACCAGGCCATGTCGTCAGGTGCTCACCTCTCCTCCTCCATGCAGGTGGCCAACCTGCTGCGGCTCTTCCAGATCCCGCAGATCAGCTATGCCTCCACCAGTGCCAAGCTTAGCGACAAGTCCCGCTATGACTACTTTGCCCGCACAGTCCCGCCGGACTTCTACCAAGCCAAAGCCATGGCAGAGATTCTCCGCTTTTTCAACTGGACCTACGTCTCCACAGTGGCCTCAGAGGGTGACTATGGGGAGACGGGGATCGAGGCCTTTGAGCAAGAAGCCCGCATGCGCAACATCTGCATCGCCACCTCGGAGAAGGTGGGGCGCTCCATGAACAAGAAGACCTATGATGGGGTGGTCCGGGCTCTGCTGCAGAAGCCCAATGCCAAAGTGGTTGTGCTGTTCACACGAAGTGAAGACGCCCGGGAGCTGCTGGCGGCTGCTCAACGAGCCAACGTGTCCTTCATGTGGGTAGCCAGTGATGGGTGGGGAGCCCTGGAGAGTGTGGTGGCTGGCAGTGAAATGGTGGCGGAGGGAGCCATCACCATCGAGCTGGCAGCATACCCCATTAAGGAGTTTGCTTCTTACTTCCGTAACCTCAACCCCTACAATAACAGCCGAAATCCCTGGTTTCGGGAGTTTTGGGAGCAGAAGTTCAAGTGCAGCTTTCACACGCAGGACTGTAGCTGGTACTCCCTCAAGACAGGGAAGTTTGAGCCAGAGTCCAAGATCACATTTGTGGTCAATGCGGTCTATGCCATGGCCCACTCTCTCCACAATATGCACCGAGTGCTGTGCCCAAATGCCACCAAGCTCTGCGATGCCATGAAGCCCGTCAATGGCAAGAGGTTCTACAAGGACTTTATACTAAATGTTGATTTTGATGGTGAGTCCAGAGATGGAGGCAGGATTTGGCTGCCTAACTGGAAAGGTATGGGTGGAGGGGGAGGGTAGAGGAAGGAGGCACAAACCTGACCCAAGACCCTCCAATTCCTTCATGCTGCCAACACCCAGGGATCCCTGTACTGTGGGCTGTAGTTGTCCCAGGAAGCCAACAGCCCACCCTTGGGAGGCAATCCAGGCCTTCTGTCCCCAGTGTGGAGAAACTGGTGACCAACTCCATCCTGCTACAGCAGGGTGGGATCAGCTCCACAAGGCACCCTCTAACAACATGGGTCCCTGGAGACCTCACTTGCAAGCATCATGATTTATTCACACTTCAGGGATTAAACTGGTGGGATACACTTGATCAGGGAACCACATAGTTTGGGATAAATTACAAGCGTGTCCTCTGTGACTTGGGCTGAGCCTGGCTACCCAGGTGTCTCTGAGAGACATGGAGACTGCAAAATCCCCTTCTTTGCCCCTGCAGAGCTGACCAGGGCTGTCAAGCTCTTACACACATGGGAAGGTAGTTCTCCACCTTTGCTTTCCCCCTCCCAATGTGTACATAGGCAGCAAGTATGAGAGTGAAGGCAGGGAATAGGTTGGACATTTACCTGTGGCCATGTTGGCCATAACCCTTCAAGAGAGCCCTGCCTCCACGCTGGGAGCAAGCTCTGTCCTGCTCATGGCAGTGACCATCTCCCCTTCTCCCTCCAGCTCCATTCAGGCCAGCAGACACCAAGAGCGTCGTTCGATTTGACCGCTATGGCGATGGGATAGGGCGCTACAACATTTTCAACTATCACCACATGGACGGCCGGTATCGGTATCAGAAGGTGGGCTACTGGGCTGAGGGGCTCATCCTCAACACCAGCCTCATCCCATGGGCTGAGACCTCCATCCCTGTGTCCCAGTGCAGTGACCCCTGCAAGAAGAATGAGATCAAGAGCATGCAGCCTGGAGACATATGCTGCTGGATCTGCATCCCCTGCCAGCCCTATGAGTACTTGCTGGATGAGTTCACCTGCATGGACTGTGGTCTTGGTTACTGGCCCAACGAGACCCTGAACGGCTGCTATGAGTTGCCTCAAGAGTATATCCGCTGGAAGGATGTCTGGGCCATTGGTCCTGTCACCATCTCTTGCCTAGGTTTTATCTCCACCCTCTTCGTTTTTGGAGTCTTCATGAAGAACAATGACACCCCCATTGTGAAGGCCTCAGGCCGGGAGCTTTGCTACATTCTCCTGACAGGGGTCCTCATGTGCTACAGCATGACTTTCATCTTCATCGCAAAGCCTTCTACCGAGGTGTGCACGCTCCGGCGCCTGGGGTTGGGCACGTCCTTTGCCGTCTGCTATTCGGCCCTCTTGACCAAGACGAATCGCATTGCCAGGATCTTCAGCGGGGTGAAGGAGGGTGTCCAGCGCCCCAGGTTCATAAGCCCCACATCGCAGGTGGTCATCTGCATGGCCCTCATCTCTTGCCAGCTGATCATCGTCATTATCTGGCTGCTGGTGGAGACTCCTGGCACAGGCAAGGAGACTGAGCCTGACAAGAGGTATATCGTCACCCTCAAGTGCAACAACCGTGACTCCAACATGCTCATTTCGCTCACCTACAATGTTCTCTTGATTGTCCTCTGCACGGTCTACGCCTTCAAAACACGGAAATGCCCTGAAAACTTCAATGAGGCCAAGTTCATCGGGTTCACCATGTACACAACCTGCATCATCTGGCTGGCCTTCCTGCCCATCTTCTACGTGACCTCCAGCGACTACCGAGTAAGAGCCCAAGTTTTTTTTGGGGGGGGTGTTCTAACGGGGCTTAATCTGAGTGGTCCTGGTGATTTGGGCCCCATGGGGTTTGTGGCTAGAAAATGCATGGGCCTGGGGAAGGGACTTTGACTACAGACCTGATGATAATCACCTCTGCATTGGGGCATTTGGGACCAGGTGAAGAGTGGCTGAAGGGCTGTGGCTGAGGGGGTAATGAGTCCTGGGGAGAAGACACCCACCCTTGTCAGACTGTTTGCTGGGGTGAGTATGGGAAACTGTCTGGGGGCCTGAAGAGATCCCCAATCTGACTATGGAGGAGTGATTGCCATCATTCAGCCTTGTGATGCACAGGCATGAGACAGCCCCTGGCCCGTCCAGACACCCCCACCACCAGGGTATGAATACCAACTCCAGGGCCAGTGTGGTCCCTGGGGAACTGAGCAGTGCCAGGGACTGGGGAGCACCCTGCAGCACCTCAATCCCCCTGACAAAGGTGCTCAGACACATTCTTGCCGGGTCTGGAGAACTTGGTGGGGGTAGCTGCAGTCAGGGCTTCCAGAGTGGGGGGTGCTGGGCTCTGTCCCTGGGCACTGCCCCAAAGCACTGTGTCGGCAAGGCTGGGCGTGCTTCTCAGTCTGTACCTAGATTTCAGGGGCAGCATGTCCCCATCAGGGCAGTGACCATCCTCTGCCTGTGGGTCTCCAGAGGGTCCACCCTGATGGAGGGATATGGAGTGGGGTGGGCTGTCCCTATGGGGTGCAGGCAACAGCCTCTGCCCAATGGGCCTGGCTGGTGCCACAGTGAAAGATTCATCCTGCCCCACTCAGGGCAGAGACTTGATGATGGGAGGACCTGATGCCCATCCCTTTCTCCAGGTCCAGACCACCACCATGTGCATCTCGGTGAGCCTCAGTGGCACTGTGGTCCTTGGCTGCCTCTTCACTCCCAAGCTCCACATCATACTCTTCCAGCCACAGAAGAACGTGGCCAGTCACCGTGTGGGCACTGCTCGGTTCAGTGTGGCAGCTGCCGGCTCCAGCCAGTCCCATGGTGAGCACAGTGGGGCTGGGGAAGGGCTGGGGGGCAGCACCCTCTTCCTGGCAGGGGGTGGAGGGGTGGGAGCACCCTAGCACAGGCCCCTGAAGGGAAGTGGGAGGCAGGGTAAGGCATGGCTGGAAATGGGGCAACAGAGGCTGCTGTGTGGGGACATCCCTGTCCCAGTCCCTCATCTCCCATGGCGTGAGTCCCAAGGCTGCAGCACGGCCTGCCAGGGTGTAGTGCTCCTGTGGGAAATCATTGCCCCAGGGGAACACAGGCACCCTGGGCACCCTCCACCCCAACCCTGGGGGATTCAGCTGCCCCAGGTGTCTGTCACCACCCTGGGGACACATGGCCACCCCAGGCACCCTCCACTCAAGCCCTGAGGGATCGCCCACTGCAGTGGGATGCCCTGGGGGGGTCGCTGCTGCCGGACCCTAACCTCGCTGTCTTCCCGAGCAGGCTCAGCCTCGCAGTTTGTGCCCACGGTGTGCAATGGCCGTGAGGTGGTGGACTCCACGACGTCATCCTTGTGAAGGACGAAGGGGCCAGGCTGTGGTGCTGCCGCTCCTGCCCGTGGCCACACTGCACCCCATCTTCCTCCCCAGGGAGGCAGTGCCCACGGCGTGGCCTGCACAGCTGCCAGAGGCAGCCAGGAGGCTCAGCCCCCACCCCAGCTGCACATCCCGTGCGTTGGGACACGGTACATGTCACTGTTCCCTTGCACTGAGCCACGTTACACATCCCCCATCCCCTGCACTGAGCCATGGTGAACCCCTTCATCCCTTGCACTGAACCATAGTGAACATCCCCAGTCCCTTGATCTGAGCTGTGGTGAATGTCCCCAGTCCCTTGACCTGAGCTGTGGTGAACATCCCCCTGTCACCTGCGTTGAGCCATGGTGCACATCTCCCTGTCCCTCGCACTGTGCCACGGTGAGTGTCCCCTCGTCCCTTGCACTGAGCTGTGGTGCACATTGCACGTCCCTCCTGCCCTGCACCGAACGGTGGTGCAAGCCCCCACCTTGCCCCTTGCACTGAGCCCTGGGGCACATCCCAGTCCCTTGCACTGAGTTGTGGCACACAACCCGACTCCCCCTCGCCAAGCCACGTTGCACCTCACGCTTTGCTTGCACCCAGCCAAGTTGTGCCTCCCGCTCCTGCCCCACTGAGCCCTGCGCTGGCACCCGCTGCCCTCACCTCTGCTGCATCACCCAGCCCCCTCTCCTGCTGCAGGGCCTTTCTTGTCACCCCTGTGTCAAGCCGTACCCCACCTCACCCTTCTCCCAGCGCTTTGCAGTTTCACCTTTTCCTCCCTGTCTTCTGCCTCAGAAAAGCTGCTGAGTGCCACTGGGCTGGCCCCAAGCCTCCTCCACCCCTCCCCTTGCTGTGCATAGTGCTTCTCACCCCTTTGGGGGAGATGGGGCAGGAGCAGGGGCAAATGCCCGCTGCCCCCCAGCCCCTGGGGAGCCTGGGGAGGCCCTATGAGGGCTGAGGGTGTGTAACGAGACCCAGATATTTGAGCCCAATCAAGTTTTTAAGAGTAGATTTATTTCAGTGAACAAGAGTGTGATATTTATTTTTTTTTTGTAATTTATGTAAATAAAGTGTTGGGTTGGGTTTTTTTTGTTGTTGTTGATGTTTTGTTTTTTAACTGGACTCTTCCAGAGCTCAGGTCCAGCCAAAACTGAGGGAAGGGGGCAGACCCTCGCAGAGGGCAAAGCCACGTCATGACATGGGGACCAGGAGGGTCAGGGGGCCACGCGACACCCCCTGCTCGTGTCCTGCCAGTCCCAGGTGGCTGGCTACACGAAACACGCGTAAGCAGCTCCAGGGACAGGGCTTTAGTGACCCAGCTCCAGCAGCTCCAGGGCCAAGGTGCTAGGAGCCATTGGGGGCTTCAGGGATGGGGGGTGCCACTCTCTGTTTCAGGGGGATGATGCAGATGCTGTTTTTGGCTTCTTTGATTCTCCACCAGCGGCCGAGCCTGTAGATAAGAGAGATGGGGGTCACCTTCTGCTGAGCCCCAGAGGAGGCAGGGCTGTACCCCTGGGCAGCACTGGGGAAGGGCAACAGTACCGGTGCTCCTGCCCGATGCCAGCCACAAGGAAATCGCCAGCTGACGAGAACTTGAGACTGTTGACAAAACCCACCTGGAGGGGACAGGGCAGGGGTGAGAACCTTCCACAGTCTCCTCCAGCCACTCAAGGTGGGGAGGCCCAACCGAGAGACCCCTCCTGCCCCGCGCCAGCATTTCTAAACCTCCCCATCCATACCAAGGGGATGTCCCAGAGGGGTTCCAGCTTCCGAAATCCCTCACCGCTCTTCCAGAGCTTCACGCTGGCACTGTGGGAGCCTGAGGAAGAAAAACTGCTGTGCACCCAGACATGGGGAAGGAAACAGGATAGCCCCTGATGCACCCCGAAACCCCTGCTCCGAAGTGGCTGCCACACACCTGTAGCCAGGAGGTCACTGTTGTGCAGGGCAGCCACTGCTGAGATCCAGTATGGCTGCTCCAGGCCCTGGGTGTCCTGCATTCCATGCGCCTGCCGAGCCAACGCCAGTGGTTTCTTCTTCGTCAACCCCCACAGAGCTACAGACCTGGCGGGAATGGGAGGGGTGAGGGGGCCAAGGGGGACACCACCTGTCCACCCCAGGTACCGTCCTGGCCCCCTACTCACCCATCATCAGCACCTGACACCATGTGCTCCTCATTGATGAGCTGGATGCAGTCAATGGAGCCCCTGTGATGAGAAGGGGCAACTGCCATCAGTTATGAGCGTGCTTTGGGATCCTATTTAGGAGACAAGGGCTTACCAGGGCATCAGCGCCCTCAGGGTGCCAGCAGGCTCACAGTGATGCTTGACACCAGCACACTGCTGCCCAAGTTGGACCCACTTGCCCACGGCCCCCTCTCCCACCCCAGACCTACTGGTGCCCGGAAAACACGAGTTGTGACTCCTCAGGGATCTTCCAGAGCCGCACGGTGCCGTCCCGACCCCCTGACGTCACACAGCAGTCCCGGCTCAGGCTGTCCAGCCCCGTGATGACATCCTGGTGCCCGAACCTAAAAGAGGAGATAGCAAATAGCTGCAGCAAGCACGGCCCTTCCTCTGTTGTCTCGTGTCCCCTGAGTGGAATGCTGCCGGTGCATCCCATGGAGGCACAGTCAGTGGGGTTCCCCCATGGTCTTACAAGGTCTCCATGTATGCATTCTCTGCCACGTTCCAGACCTTGACGCAGCGGTCGTGGGAAGCACTGTACAGCTGGTGTGTGCCCTTCCGGAAGGACAAACCCTGTGGAGGGACAGACGGACACCGGCAGAGCAGTGAGGGATGCAGGGGAGGACACAGCTGCCCTGCCCCACAGGCACTGTGGCCCATGCCCCTGACTCACTGAGACAGCGTCACGGTGCCCAGTGAAGATGTGCAGACGCTTGCAGGTGGCTGTGTCCCAGATCATGATCAGCTTGTTCCTGTCTCCCGTGGCCTGGCAGACAGCAGAGGATGCCCAAGATCCGTCCCTTCGGGACCCACAGTCTACCTGCCTCCATTCCCACCCCACATGCCTTTGTGGTCCAAGGGACCCATTCTTGACTCTGAGCTGCTTTAACCCAGCAAGGTACATCTGGGCATGAAACACTGCTCCACAAGAGGAGATGCACTCCCCATGGCCACCTCTCCACCCCATGTGGCAGCACCAGCCCCCTCTCCCCACCAGCTCCCTCTCCCCATACCAGGTACTTGCCATCTGACGAGATGGCCATGCAGAGTACATGGGACGCGTGCCCCATGTGCTGCTCCTCAGTGCCCTTCTTCCCCCCGGGGACCACACACAGCCTCTTCCCGCTCTCCACCTCCCCTGCAGGAAAGGAAGGCATTGTTATCCGCTCCTGGGAGACTGCCGCCACTCTGGCAAGTGACAATGAACCTCCCACAGAGCCCAAAATGATGCACATGCACATCCCTGGAGGTGCTGAGTGCCAAGCCACCTCTGTGGGCAATAGTGATCCTGCTGCTGCGGGGTCCCCACGGCATTCAGGCTGGGACAACAGCCAGTCGCAGCCTTAAGGGAACACTTGCATTTGATGAGGGAGCCGTCCTTGGAGGCGGAAAAGATGAACCTGTCATCTGGAGAGATGACCAGGCAGGTGACAGGCAGCTGGTGTCCCCGCAGGACGCGGATGCTTGACGGATCTGGAGGCTGCACCTGCAGGGGGAGTGGGATGTGAGCTGGGCTGTCCTGGCCCCTTCCCCAGGCATGGGAGTACACCAGGAACACAGCACCCTCCCTTCTCTAGGGTGTCATCAGCTGGCTCCTTGGGTGGGAGAAGCGCCCTGGCCCTGTAGTCGGCACAGCAACTAAGGGTGCCAGACATAGCGGTACCTAAGTGTGTCCCCCCAGAGATGGCCCTTGCTGCCCAGCACCCCCCAGCACCAAGCACTTACATCTTTGGCGACCAGGCGCTGCAGTTGGCCCTTCTGCTCGAGCTGCAGAAGAAGTGAGAGGCTCAGTGGAGGTGGCACCGGCCCTGGCCCGGTGGGAGGGGTACAGACCCCACCACCGGGACCGAGGGGATGCACCTGCCCCGCTGCTCACCACGTCCTCCTTCAGCCGGTCACCGATGAGATCAGCTGGCGCAGCCTCCTCTTCCTCCTCCTCTACCCTCCGCTCCTCCTCTGTGGCGGACACAGTGCATGAAGGCCAGGCTCTGCGCCCGGGGCCGCCCCGCCGTTGCACCGGTACCGGGGATCGGGCGGGACTGACCGTACTGGCGGAGCTCCTCCAGGTACTGCTTGGCCAGGCGCAGCTTCTTCTCCTGCGGCGTCTCTTCCACCTCTTCCTCCGCCGTCTCCTGCCGCCGCCGCCGCCCCAGCGACGGGCTGCGGGGACACGCGTGAGCATCGCCAGCGGCACCCCCACCAGCACCGGCACGTTCTCCCGGGCGCAGCCCTTACCTCTCTGGCTCAGAGTCGCTGGACACCTCCTCGTCGACGGGCCGGCCGGCTGCCGCCCGTGGCCACCCCTCGGCTCCTGGGACCTGCGGGACGAACGGGGCTTGATGGACGGGACGGGACGGGACGGGACAGGATGGGACGGGACCGCCGCGGAAACCCCTCCCTCCCGGGGCTCTCACCGCCGCCCGCGGCCGCCGCCGTGCCGCTGCCCCGCGCGAGGCCTTGCCCCTCCTGCCCCGCGCCGCCGCCGCCATGCTGCCGCCGCACGTGGTGCCCGGGGAGGGCGCACAGGCCACGCCCCCAGCGCGTCTATCCCCGCCTCCCGCCTCCCCCCGCCCCTGCGGCCCCGGAAGCGCGCTGCCGCCGCGGCCCCGCTTCCTAGCGGCGGGCGGCGCCGTCACTCGGGTAGTGGCGCCATCGCCCGGCACCGCCCCTCGGCTCCGTGCTCTGCCCCCTCGGCTCCGTGCCCCGCCCCTTCCGTGGGGCTTCGCGGCGGTGGCTGCGTTCCCGCTCCGGGCGCCTCGGGGGTGCCGGAGGCGGGGCCCTCCCTGGCCTCGGGAGAAGAAGGGGGTCCCCGCCGACGCCCTTGCCTCGCCTCGGGGACCGGCCACCCCAGTCCGGGGACCGGGCGGTGACCGCGGGGACCGAGCTGCCCGCACCGCGCATGCGCATAACTGAGGGAGTCGAGGGAGGCGGCCTCCGGCCGGCAGGGGGCGCGGCTCGGGCACGGAGATGCGGCTCGGGCGGAAGGCAGCGATGGACGGCGGAAGTGGCTGCGGCGGTGTCGGCGGCTCGGTACGGGCGGGACGTGGCCGCGAGGCAGGGGGAGAGGGGACGGGGAGAGGGGTGCGGTGATGGGCCAGCGACGGGTCAGTGCTGGCGTCAATGGTGGGTCAGTGTTGGGTCTCTAGGTTAGTGTTTGGTGAGTGCTGAGTGATTGACGGTCGGTGGTGGGTCCTTGCAAGGGCCAGTAATGGCTCGGTGATGGTGGCAGTGACCGTGTCAGCGGTGTGGCAGTGATGGGGTGGGGGCCGCGCGTTCGGGAGGCGCAGACGTGGGGCCGGGGGCAGTGACCAGCCGGGCGGTGCCGCTCGCGTGTGTGCCTCGGGTGGGCGGCTGGAGCTGGCGGGGCGGAGGGTGTAGGCAGGGTGGGTGCCCTCTGCGGGGGTGCGGTCTGGCCTGGGTGCCGGGGGGGGGGGTGGGCGCCCTGTGGGGCCCAGGACAGACGGGTCATTCACGCTGAGGAAGCAGAACCGGGCGCTGCGGTTGGCCGTGTGCCTGGGCTGCTTCCTGCCGCGCTGCCGCGCAGGCCCCAAGCGCAGGGGAACCGGCAGCAGCGGCAGGGTGAG